>OMOT01038981.1:20164-31082 GCA_900312575.1 Acanthochaenus luetkenii
GTTCTCCTTCAGTTTTTGCCATAGGGTCACTGTGAATGGCTGTGATGTCTGTATGTAGAGTATTACAGCATTTTGAGTCTAAAGGTGGTTTCACCGACATCATAGGCATAATCCTGTGTTCTCCAGCAGCCCAGGGGGCGCTAGTGCTCTGTTTGTGAGTGGACACTGCCGCTGGCCTGGGTGTGAGACAGCATCTGAAGATTTTACCCGTTTTTTGAAGTAAGCAGAGTGGCCACTCACTGTTTCACTATAATCCATTGGCATTGTTGGAAAGCTTATTTTCAAATTGTCAATAGTTACAGATTTCTGTTTAACTACTTGAAAGTGTAATCAGTAATGTAATACATAATCTAAGTCAATAATGTCTCTCCACAGATGATTCCAGTTTACAGACAGAATATCATTGTTGTCTACAACTAAGATTGATCATTACTTCAATTTAACATAATGCCTGTGTCTGTAATCAAAATGCCCTTTTCAAAAAGATTTCTAAATAACCGAACAAGTAATCACTTACCTGTATGAGCATCTATGATCTGATTGTTTCTCTGAAATTCTAAAATATCTTAAGTTACTATTTTTGTAATCGGGTTACCTGTAACACGGCTAGATGCAGTTTCTGTGGTAGCCTGTGTTGGTTCTCTGTTCTCTGTCTTCTAGGCATCTCCATTCTGAGCATGGCCATGATGACAGAAGCATTGCTCAGTGGAGGGTCCAGCAGGACCTGGTTCAGTATATGGAGAGTCAGGTGAGTTCTTTTCAAAACTGTAAGGTCCACTACACCATGCATGCTTTAGCCAAATGTATTTGTCAAGAAAACAGGATGTGCAATACCTTCCCTAAGCTAAATAATTATTTTTAAAGACCTAATTTACTGTCTTACTGCCGTTAAACAAAAATAAACAATATATAGGAAGAGAGAAATAGCTGCACAAAGAGTCTTCACAGTTTAAAGTTATAGCCTAAAGTATGAAGAAGTAGCTAGATGACCAAACTTGGTTGGAAGAATTTATTATTATGTAGTAGAACAGAGTTTTTTTAATTAGCAAGCACAATAGTTATTGTCTTTCTAACCATCCCATGTTAAAGCACTACTTGTCTTGTAAAGTTTTTCCTTATCTCATCATTTTTGCATGTCTCCTTACATGAAGCTGATCCCGTACAGACTGTTGTTTGTATGGCGATACAGTATACTGTTGTTACCGTTACATAGTCTGTATGCATGTCCGGCTGTGATAGCTTTTATATCGGAAGACAACCACATTAACAATCACTTGAAAGTTGGCAGTGAAATTATAGGGAATCCTGCATTGGTCAAAAAATAGAATAATGTTTTTTTTGTTTTTTTATGAATCCTGAAATCACTCATTTATGCTGTATTTGATGTAAGATCGTTTTCCTAATGGGCATTCTCTTTTTTAGCTGATTGTGGAAAAACAGAAACTCTTCGCAATGCAACTTCATCTGCACCTCTCTGAACACAAATACACTGATTTGGTATGTTGGTTCTGATCCCTCTTTTGGCTTAAGCAATGGCTCTCAACTTGTTTTGCCTGGAGACAGATTTGACCTTGTCCAGGAAACTGTAGCCAGTGTGTTAAAGAGCAAAGCTGCTTTAGGCGACTTTGCATGTTGGTGGCTCCAAATAGCAGCGAGAGGTAACTTTGAACTTCAATAGCCAGAAATCACGTAACATGTCAGTGATGTCATGTCGTCTGCATTTGGCCAGTTATCCATGGGAATAAGAAAAATGCACCACCAAACAACAAAATGGACCCCCAATTGCAAGGTCATCACCAATAGCTTAAAAAAAAGAAGTTTTTGTGTAGATTTTTCCTCTAAAGTTGCACTAAGCAAATTTGCACATTGGCGGCCCCAATTGGCAATGAGAGGCAGCTGTTTGAATATTGAGGACTTCAATACCCATAAATCATGTAGGGGGTGAGAGAGGCTAAACATATAATGTTGGAGAGCCCGGCTTTCTCTGGACGGAGCGCTCCCTCACTGCTGTTTGGGAGACACTTTTGGATTTCACTCTTACATTTGGATTTGTCACTTCCTGCGTGGAGAAGATTTCCCACCAGTGACCATACTGACACCAGAATTGTATTTGGGCAAATAGGGTGAAAACTCAATTAGTGGGGACGGGACGCTCTTCTCTGCAGTTGTGATTAAGGCTGATAAGACGACTGGATTTGTACATATCAATCTTGCCTCTTGCACCTTTAAGAATCTTTATGAGCGAACCTTAAGACATTGCCCAAATAATTCCGAGTTACTTGACTTCCAGAAGGCAGCTTCAGACTGGCCCTACAGCCTTCCTCTCCTCCGGCCCCGGCCTCAGGCAGCAGAAGGGGATGGAGCACCACACTGGGCCGCTAAACATCCAGAGGAGTTGGCCCAGCATGGCTACTGGGCCGCTGGCACAGCTCACCTTCTGCCAGGTAACACGGCTCTCCGGCAACACACTGCAGTATTCATATAACTCAGTAGAAAGCAGCCTGCCTGCTAAGTGAACACACATTCTTCATCCTGTTTTGGTGACGGTGTTGTCTTTGTGTATCTAATTGCCACTGAAGCGCAGGCATGTTGCTTTGGTTGGCTGCTCCACAGATCTGGTCCCCAGTATTGAGTGTTACAAACTCAACAACATCAGGCCTCCCTACACCTACGCCTATCTGATAAGATGGGTGAGTTATCTTTCAAAGGAGGACTACTGTTTGAATATTTTCACATATTTACATGGGGTGAAGGCAGAATCAAATACAACACAAAAAGGCTTAGTGTAGTCTGGTTTGGATTTTTAAAAGTATTGCAATCTGTCGTCACTGATCTGTCAATGCACCGATGCATTCACTCACCGTTATTTGTTGCACACTTTCTCACCCCGTTTTTCCACAATGGTGTTTGACCACGACTGTATTCCCACCATTCATGCAGTCCATACTGGAAACCCCAGACAAGCAGCGCACCCTGAACGAGATCTACAACTGGTTCACCACCATGTTCTTCTACTTCCGACACAACACCGCCACTTGGAAGGTTTGGCTTACACATACTGCACATTCACTCTGATGCCTGCTCAAATAGTTATTATGTTTTTGGGCCATGAGTGAAGTCAAAATCAAATGTATTTTTTAATATGAAAGCCATTATTCTCTAAGAACAAAAATAGCCTTTACTGTTATGGATATTTAAAGGAGCTATGTATAGCATTTTAACATCAACAAATAATTACCATATTATTTTTGAGGCATTAGCATAATTACCATTAACAAACAAGACCATCGGTGAGAACATTAACAAACAAGACCATCGGTGAGAACATTAACAAACAAGACCATCGGTGAGAACATTAGCATACTCTACCGGCCTCTACACTGTATTTTACATCGTGTGCCACAGATTTGGTGGGAAATCAGCACAAAGCAGGAACCATTTTACTTTGCCAGTAATCCACAACTTCATTTCAGTTCCTCTATTCTAACTGCATAGCTTCAACCTAACATTCACTCATCTGGTCTGAGTGCATAGCTGCTATCAAGGCCCGCTATCGCCTCTGTTATTTTGGGGTGCGGGGTAAAGCAACATGGCTCATGGGAAATGTGGTCTTCATTTTGAGAAACACAAAAGGCTGCACATAGCACTTTTAAAAGCCATGACATTCCTTTGTTTTTTCAGAGCATTTAAAAGCCATATTACAATATATGTACAGTAGCTACTGTGGGAATTTACTGTCATGCATAATCCTCCCGAGTCACACAAAACCACATAACTCGCACATGCAGAGTGCAAAACTGAACTGAATAAACATTATGTAAGTGAAATATTTCACTGCTCTTTCCACTTCTATGGTAATGCAAGTTCACTGTTCTACCCAGAATGCTGTGCGCCATAATCTCAGCCTGCACAAGTGTTTTGTACGAGTGGAGGGAGGGAAGGGAGCTGTGTGGACGGTGGATGAAACAGAATATCAGAGGAGGAAGGGACAGAAGTATCACAGGTACATTTATTCTTAGAAGATAGAAAACATACAGTACATGTAAACCCTGCTTTTTGCTATCAATGTATTTGATAGTCCGGTTTTGTTATGTGTTGTTGGTCTACCTTAGCCTAGATATGAAAAAGGGGAGGCGTACTGAGAGTTCAGTTTGTCAATGCCTAGTTTGTGTGTTTTCAGGGATTGTCCAGTGAAGTGGCTGAGAAACTACTCCCATTACTGTCCAGAGAAACCTTGAAGACCAACCAGCACTGAGCTGGTACCTTCTAAATGTTCCTTTATTTCCAGCAGAGAGCGGTAAAGTGTCACTGCTCATTTTATCCAGACCATCATCCTCATGTTGTACAGTACTATATCCTGTATGCAAGTGCCGAAGAGTCATGTGAAATATAACATTTTTTGTTCTGTATTATTTTCAAATATATTGTAGGAAATGGCAACATTGAATGTAAAGACATTTTGTACAAATAGTTGTCAACAGTTATTGTACACATAGATTTTTAATGCCATGAGAATTGTGAGAAAATAAATTCAGTTGTCCTTATTTTATTTTTTTCTTCCTCAAAAGTCATAGTTATATGTCAGGTTTTACAGATACAAAAAGCCTCATCTTATGAATACATGAAGTCATGTGCAACATGTCAGTTTCCTCCAGTCAGTAGCTGAAATGAATGCCACTTGTCCAGCTTGTCGTTACTTGTTTTGTTAGCTCCTCTGTGCCTGTAGCTTCTTTTGTTGGGCTCCTTTAAGAGTAATTAAACATTACATTTCCAGAGCAGATGCTCTTCAGCCAAAACTCAAAAAAGGGCTATAGTTATTGATACAATTTTATATAATTTTCTTTCGACTAAACAAGCACAGATCCTGTACAGGCCCATGTCGCGTGTGTTCTATTCACAGCCAAAGACGCCCTCTAGAGGCTATCTTACTTATAAGCTCTATTAACGAAATTGGATATGTTAATTCCTGGAATACACTTGCAGGATACAGTATGTGATAGGTAAAGGCCTTTTCAGACAGGACGCAGCAATGGCACCCCTGCGCCCTGAAGCACATTATTTCCTATGGCTTTTGCAACGATGACTTTGCGTTGGGCTTTGCTCTGCACCACACAGCCAACAGAAAAGAGGCAGGCAGCCAACCAGGCAGGCAGGAAAAATGGAGGAGAAGTTGATTTTGACTGTTTCTGATTGTCCAGAATTGTACGACACCAGTCTCCATTCATATATGGACCTCTGCAGGAAAACATTATGTTGGAAACAAGTTTTTCCTTGTATGCTTCGAGGGTCTAAGGTTGGTGGTGCTACTAAAATGTTCTATTGTTTCTTGTGCTTTGTTCTGTTTCCCTGTGTTTGTATTACATGATTCTGTAATTCAATTGATTGTTGTTCAGTTAGATCTAGTTTGGCTAATTTTCTGTAAAGTCCTTTGAGACATGCTGTGATAAAGGGCTATATGAATAAATTTACTTGAAATTGAAGTGGGAATACCATGTGTGTTTTAACAATGCATAGCGATCTAAAGTCCCGCTCGGGACTCCAGAAGGGCAAGGTTTCCTGACCAAAGTTTTGAAAACTTGCCTATTTTGCACGTTCATCCACGACTTCCCAGATCATCTAATAAGATCTGCGCTGAACCAAGCGATTAGCACAGTGCACACCGTGTCCTATCTGAAGATACCTCGCGTCGACCTCTAGAGGCCACCTCACAAAGTGTTGACGACTGACTGACTGACTGCCTCCCTGCCTGAACACAGTCCATGCAAACTTTCCACTCAGCAAGCTTTGTTCTTTCAGTGTGTGTGGTTGTGAGTTCATCCAGCTCTCAGCTAGCTCCTATCACCTCCATTGCTTTCCCCTTCGGCCAATAATTTTTTTTATCATGGTCTTTCAGGTTAAGGCTTACTAGGCTAAATTCTACATGGTGTTTTATTGAAAGCCATGCTAGTAGTACCGGTAATTGGCATACCGCTCATATTTTTGCTCTAACAACTTGCTGTGCCAGGTGTGTATTACCTATCGGCTTCCTCTGTACATGCTTGCATCAAACAGGTGTCGCCCTGCAGACTGCTGGGAGCTTTATGTCTGCTGCATTTACAGTTCCATAAACAAGCTGTTAACATGAGAGGCAAATGGAAAGGTATTTCCTTTCTGGGGCTTTCTCTCTAATTTACAGTAGAGGAAAGGTTTATGAAAGAGCGCTTGGCTGGAAAGTGAAGAAGGTGTGTGATAATCTCAGTGTTTCAGCTGTCTCGTGAACGTGGATAAGATGTGTATCTTGTGTGTTTTCAGCACAGGAGGCTCTGGGAGCCTAAACACTTGGATTTATTGCTATACTATGACTATTACAACTACTACTACTACTACTACTAATAATAATAATAAATATACACTGTATATAGTTATAGTTGCAGTATAGTATATGATTACTAGCTTGCTAATTAGTAGGTAAGACATTAAGTGAGTTATTATTATGGCTAGCCTAGCTACAGTATATAGTCTGTTGTGTGAACCATAGCAGCCATCTTCAACAGTCTACACCAGTCAGCTGATCAACTAATTTGACTTCTGCTTTAAAGGAAAACCAAGACTTATGATTAAGGTAATTAACTAGTTTTTACTAAGCTAAATTCATGCCCGGCTGGCTTTCTATGTCAGCGTTACAATAGCCTAAATGTGCACTATTATTTATGGTTCAATTTGTACTTGACATTATTGTATGTTGTGTTTTTCTTGCGTCACATTTTGTGTTATTAACCCTGATACCAAATCATTGTTCTGCAGTGCAAATATGCCTGGAGAGAAAGGAAGCAGAGAGAAATGGAGCAGTGGAAGAAGGAAGCACTGTCAAAATATCGATAGGGCTTACTGTTTATTTGTTATATACTGGGTGTTTCAAAAGTAGGTATACATTGTTGTAAGCATTATTAATACTCATTATTATTTCCTGTTTGCAGGTACATCTACTACACTTTACGTACTATTGAATATGTAATTATTGTATTAAAATGTCTAAAGATGTATAGCATTGTTATTATTATGTTATTATTATTAAAATGTTATATCTAGCTTTGTAATATACTTTATAAGATTAAGTTGTGAATAATTTGAGAATACACAGTATATATATATTTGATGTGCCTTTTTTTACTTTAAGCACCATCCTATAAAAAGTTCCTTGCATGGCCTTGTGCAGAAAAATTATATTGTTTAAATAAAATGTTCCTGATTTTACCAGCAATTCTACACCATTATAGGGGTACATCTCTTTGGGGTTTCGTTTGATGTCAACTGAACAGAATGTAAGCAATTGCACTTTCTCAGTGAAATGGGAACTCTGGGGTTCACAAATAGTTTCTACTGTTAAACATCTTTAAATATGTTGTGACTCATGTTTTGGCCATTCTCTGAATGTTCCTGTCTGACAGTTCAACAGTACCTGACATTGATTTGATTGTTTAATTTAATGTAATTTAATTTAAGTTAAGTTAATTTGATTTTAATTTATACTTTATGGTCACACCCATGCACAGAGCACCGCACACCTAGTGAAATTATTTCTCTGCATTTAACCCATCACCCATCGGACATTTAGTTATATCAGGAAGCAGTCATGGATGCGAGAGCAGCATACTTCTCTTATTTCCTATTTGTTTTACAACTCTTTACATTCTCTTCACGGTTATAGATTCAGTCCTGTCCTTCTCTGCAACATGGAAGACAGGATCAGCCTGTCAGGTTTTAGAATTTATTTAAAGATTTTACTGATAACCTTTCTATGTGGAGTTTGCATGTTCTCCCATGTTCATGTGGGTTTCTGGGTGCTCCGGTTTCCTCCCACAGTCCAAAGACATGCAAGTCAGATGGTTGGGAGACTCATAAATTGCCCATAGGTGTGACTGTGAGCTGTTTGTCTGTCTATTTGCACTTTATATAAAAACTCTGAATTTATTTTGCACTAGCACATACTGGTTTTTAAGTTAGACCATGTTTTGTTTATAATTATATCTACATTTCACATGTTATGCTGACTGATACCTATTTTATAGACTACTATTTATTCACAGACTAACACTTTATTTAGTTATTTATTGTTGTTTTTAAGGGCTGCTATTTATTTCTCTTTTATTTTATTTTATTTTGTTTTCATTTTCATTCTCATGTTTTTATGTTTCCTTGTGGACATTTTGTTGTACTAAGGTATAATTTACAATACAGTATCTAAATCTAAATCTAAATCTATCTGTGTTGTTTGTCCATCTGTGACGGACAGGCGACCTGTCCAAGGCATTTCCCTGCTTTCCGTCCAATGCATGCTGGGATACGTTCCAGCCCCCTGTGAACCATAAAGAGGAATGAATAATTAACAAATTAATAAATAACTTTTAAGGCACAGCGGGGTCTGGCCACAGTTACATATCGGACCTTTTAATTCCTTATGAGCCGAAGCACAGCCTGAGGTCCTTTGGCAGAGCCCTACTGGTTGTTCCTCTGACTGGTAACAAAAGGTGAGCACAGGTCTTTGCTCCCAGGCTTTGGAACACCCTGCCAGAGGAGTTCAGGCTAGCCAGATCAGTAGCATCTTTCATAAACCTTAAACTGCAAACTATCTGATCTGAAATGTAGTCATTCTACGATACATAAATTAGATACTATAGTACGTAGATGGATTTACAAATGCTTGATATATAGTACTGTGGTCCGCAAATCCCAAACTGCATCTTTGAAGCTTGAACTTTGTCAGTATGTTTTATAATGGAAAATATTGTCCAATGTGAGCCATTTTCCTGTAATTACCTCCGCAAACAGAGTTCTTTGTCTCTGTGTGTGTGTGTGTGTGTCCTCTCTGTCCGTCTGTCTGTTAGCAGGATATCTCAAAAAGTTATGAATAGATTTGCACGAAACATTGTAGAAAAATAGGTCATGGGCCAACTTTCCATGCACACTGGTAAAAGGTAGCCAATCACTAAAAGGCGCATTACTTCCCAACGGATTCACGTAATACCACCAAACCAGGGCCAAGGAAGATCTGACTGTCAATCGAAACAGGCCATTTCCCGTATTTTACTCTCATATTGCTGTATACTTCCAAAATACTGAAAAAAACACATTTTATACGGGGAAATTGTATAAATTGACACCTATGCTTTATGGATGGCTTCCTTGGTGGAAGTCTGCACTCTACTGAGCGCATTTTATACTTCCCTTAGTATTTGAACATGCCTTTCCCCACTACTTCACAAGACAGAAAAATGTATACTCTCCCCTAAATTTGGTGTTACGAGCTCATGAAATGTCTCCCTCTCATGTCTCGACAGCCTCACATCCACAAACCTGCTACAGTTAACAGATTACCTCACCTCAGGCAAAGCAGCTTTTGAGGGTGAAATGGTAGATAAGAGCCTAAATCTACTTTTAAATAGCCTTGACTCTGCATCTTGGGCCAAAGCAATAATTCTTAGCTGTCGATGAAATGTTAAAGGTGGCTAAGGCATGTACTACAGTATATACTTGTGGAATCGTTTCAAATCCAGTTTATGATCTTTCGTCCATGTCGTAGCCTCAATCTCCCCTCCTTTCTTTCGCTCCCCAGTGTAAACTATCAATTAAAGTATAAATATACCCCAAATAAATCTTAAATGAACTGCTGGCCTCCAGGAACATACATGTATGTTAGTCAGTAACCATTTATTGTGTGTATCCATTTGTCTTAATGGCTTAGATAGATGGTTGAGAAGGGGTATATACTGTATGTGGTGTATATGTTTGTCTGATTCAGTTTTACGTTTTAGCCAAGTCTCATCTTTCATTGTGCTTCTCTAAATATAAGAAGTCAATGGAGAGTGCTTTTATTAAAGGTAAAAAGATCATGCAAACAAATGTCAAGATACATCATAAGAATGCAGTATATTTGTATTATATTGCAGATATTTGGAAATGTATTTGGACATTTCAAACAAATGTAAAAAATAGGGAAATATGCCAACATAGCATTTGCATTAATTTGCACTCATTTATAGTTATATAAAATGCTACATTAATTAATTCCTGAATTCTCTCTTTCACATCATTGTGCTATTAGCTTGAACAGTTCAAATACATCCAGTGTTACATACCACAAAGTACCACAACACTACTATGTACCGGTATCATGAATTCATCAGTGTTTTTGAGTTACTGTTCCCAGTGCTTTGCTCGATGAGGAAGGAAGAAAAAGCAGGAAAACAAGTAGAACAATGACTGGTTTCCATTTCCCAGGTTGGGCTTCTTCATCTGGAGGGCATGTTGTTTGACAGCCAATCACTTCCCACTGCCTTTGATAATGAGGGACATTGAAGAAGAACGCCCGGGGCCAGTCAGATGATAATTTGTAGAAGCCGTTTTTCTTGTCTAATGCACACAGGAAACAGTGAGAAACTGCTCAGAGCATGTCTGAAATCCCCAGGTAAAGTGGGATCACATCAAAAGGCCAGCAGCAACATGAGCTGTCAGTCACACCAGATTCTTGGTTACTTTTAAACACGAGAAAACGTATCAGGTTCTCAAGAAGAACAAAATGGGTTTGGATGTGATCCCTACTTGACTGATAGAAAATGTGTTGAAATAAGTGTTACGTTCTTCTTCAACATTCACCCTTCTCCATCGCTGCCCCTTTCCTCTGGAACTCTCTCCCCAAATACATGGGACTCCACTTCACTACCCTCCTTCAAAACATCCCTCAAAACACACCTTTTTAAAACGGCTTTTAATATCTGAAATTTGTGCACCATACTCTTACCTTCTTTGTTCCTGTTCTTACTTTCCAATGTAATTTAGATTTTTGTATTGTTGTTGATGTTGAGCGTCTTTGGGTACTGAAAAGCGCTATACAAATAACATGTATTATTATTATTATTATTAAAAACACATGGTTCACTAC
>OMOT01038983.1:2582-16552 GCA_900312575.1 Acanthochaenus luetkenii
TAAGGGTCACACACATGAACAGCTTACACCAGCACAGAGTAAGGGTCACACACATGAACAGCTTACACCAGCACAGAGTAAGGGTCACACACACATGACAGCTTACACCAGCATATAGTAAGGGTCACACACATGACACCTTACACCAGCACAGAGTAAGGGGCACACACATGACACCTTACACCAGCACAGAGTAAGGGGCACACACATGCACACAAGGCATAACCAAAGCCACAGCCTGTGTGGTTCACAGAGGGGAGGTCAGCTTCCTACTAGCCTGATCTCAAAATGTAAAAACAGCAGCTAATCGTTAGGCCTTTGTACAGTCAGCATATAACAATGAAGAGCAACTAGGTTACGTGTCTTTATCCAGATTGTAGTTTTGTCAGCAGGCAGTGTGGCCGTGCAACTGTAACGCGCGAAACTGTTCCATCGTTTAGCGAAGGCTAAACTTCCCAAGCAGGTAAATCATTTGGACTCCCGCCAGGCTAGAGCCACCAGGAGAGCCGAGCCTCGTTCTGGAGCCAGGGAGGGGCGGGGATGTGTTCTGTGGCCAACTGTTGCGTCCGACTCGTAACTAGGTCAACTTCCGTGCGCTAAAAAGACCCATCGTTGCGGATATTACAAAAGCTGGGTAACGACGATAAGCGACAATAAAGAAGCTCGCAGTCGCCAACTGCAGCGCAACGTCGTGAAAATGTGTTCAGTGGTGACGTTAACGCCAACGTCCAACACAAACACGGTGTAAACACGTTGTAAAAGTCGTAGTTATACTATCAATTATAATTTACACGACAAACTCAGCTTGGACCTATCAACAAATCCAATAATATTAACACTTACCAGCTGTTTACACCGCGGCAAGGGACAATGTTGACATGGAGGCAACGTTTTTACCCGCTCGATATATTCCGTTGTTCTGCTCCTTGAACGAAATGTGAACCTGAACGAAGCCCGCAGGCACGTAGATACTCCTTTGAAACTTTGACACTGTTCTGCGACACTTTCATCTGAAGTTGTCGGCGGAGGCAGGCGCCATGTTTGTGTTCGGACTAATAGTTTTGGTGAGCGTTCTTCAGACTAGGCAGTTCGAGGCAGAATGGAACCGCCCAGAGAAGAGGAGAGGCTCTCCGCTGCTAATGACAGGTCCTCGAAAACGGCGTCAAGCCAGTCAGAGGAAAACGCGACACATTCGGTGTTTCTTTTCAAAATAAGAACCCGTATTGAGTATTGATCACATGTGGACTCACTTTCGGGCTACGGTTAAACATATATTTAAGGCAGAATGTGTGGTAAATGAAATACAGTTGTACAGTCTAAATGTCCTTACATGTTTTGTTGTACGCCCCAATACCCCCCGACGGTTACTTTTATTTCCAAGGCTAATTCGCCTAACTTCCGGACATATTCTAGCGCTTTATGGTTTACGTGACGCAGCTGGGTTGATCCCCTTTTGTTCGGTCTCCGACGCCACCTATCTTAACATTACACACGTGTTGCGCACACAGGAAAAGCAACAGGTGCACGAGTTAAAGTATTTGTAGGTTTTCTCTGCCATCTCGGAGAAACACGGCGACGAAGGGTCAGTCTTCTAAACGAAGCAAGTTGTAAAACACACTCTGGTAGAGTCCTATTAAGTGAATTTGTACAATTCCTTGTTCCATAACTTCAGAGACTTTTGCTCTACATATCAAAAACTATCGTACGTTCTAGAAATCCAATGACTAGTAACCTTACTGACGTCCCTCACTCCAGGTCAGACATGTTTCTCCTACACATATCGACACTGTGGGCGGTCAAGGGGATTCAGTGACGCCAATCCTGCACACAAACTAAGAAACATTCGATCTTCATTTAATTATGCGATATCGCTTAACACAATCCCGGTATCTTAATATGTCCCGTGGATGAGTGACTAACCCAGTTAATCTCGACGCCATTTCCTCCACGTTTGTTTACCAGCGCGGTAACAAACCAGTGTAAAGGCGCCAATGCCAGAGAATATAGACTGGTAATCTTACCTAAATAAATATGGAGATCTCGGAGCGTTTCAAGTTGCAGTAACTTGTCATATGGTAAACATTTACCATGCAGTTACTAAGAGAGTTACGGTAATACAGACGTGTGTAGAGTAGACTGGGATACGGACTGAGTGTTGTGACAAGTTAAACAAAGTAGTTCCTGGGATGCATCAATACTTTAAGAAGCACAGTATTGCCAGGTAGAAACGGCACTTTAGTTTATTCTATGACAGGGATTCTAAGGTACAAAGCAGGTCACACTTTAAAGTTAGCAATCCCAATCAAATACACAGGAAAAAAGAGAATTAAGCCAATGCAATTTTATTAAAGCAGTTCATGTCTTACCATTCATTAAAATGGTATTCACTATAAATTAAAACAAATATATTCAAGCACAGAAAACACATTTGTAGGACAGAATATCAATACAGGTTAGTTTTACAGCTATGTACAAATATTTGTAGCTTTTTTTTTTTTAAACGGCAAAGGCACATAGTTATGGACAGACAGTAAAGGCTCAAAAGTGGTCTCTGTTAAAGTCGCAAACACTACACATCATCTATGGGGGAGAATGTGATCAGTTTGGGGAGGCAGTACTCCTTGTTTGAGGGCGAGGGGCTCTGTAACATATCCAGATTCAGTGAGAAGACTTTGTCGGTGGCTGCCACTGATGTTGCGGTCGCCATCGTGGCTGCTATTAGCCGGTCTCCGTCCACACTGGTGACCCCTTGATGAGACAGAAGACACTCCGGTGTCCTCTTCCCGTTGTCCATGAAGGAGGTGCCGCTGCATGCCTGCTGGATCTGGCCCAGACGCTGACGCGCGATTAGCGGTGTTCGCTTGGCCTCAGTCTTCAGGGAGGGGATGTGGGGGAGGAGAAATTCATCATCCTCATAATCATCATCATCTTCCACTGATGCGTCGATGTCCACGGCTTCGTCACTGAGACTCAGCAGGCTGTCGCTGCCCGGCAATTCAGGAAGAGTCTCATGGTCAAGGCTGAAGTGGACAGCGCTGCTGCATGTGCCACTGAGGCTATGAAGGGCCTCTGTGTTGGAGAAGTTCCAGGACACAGTGGACATGAGTGAGACCCCCTGCTGGTGGACTGGGGGACTGCTGGGGGACGTGGCAGCAGAAGTGGGATTGCAGGAGAGGCTCTGGGGGGACGTGGCAGCAGAAGTGGGATTGCAGGAGAGGCTCTGGGGGGACGTGGCAGCAGAAGTGGGATTGCAGGAGAGGCTCTGGGAGGGAGTGTCGGGGCTCAGCAAGCTGTTCTGTGGCTCACCAAGGGGAGTGAGGTGCCCTATGATGCTGTCGCCATCCAACTTGGCGGACTGAGAGGTTTTCTGTGCATAGTCTTCCTCAATTGCCTTTCGCCAGGAGCTCTTCACATCCAAAACTGATGGGAAAAAGAAAATGCAGTTACTTAGTTTTCAAAAGGCAAATAGAAAAGTTCTTATTCTTTGTTTCCCCAAATCACTTAATACAAAATAAACCAAATGAAAACAGAGTGTAGCACCGTTGCCCTTATGCTGCGTTTATCAAACAGTCATCCCAATCAGAGTATCATGCCATTCCAAATACAACCCGGCCTTCATGCTTTTACCTTGATCTGTCCAGGTAACATTTTAAATACATGAAGTCTAATACCAAACGGCAGGTGAAGACCATCAGTGCACATGACTCACTCAAGCTCTCAGGGGTACGGGGCAACTGCTTCCTGGTAGAGAAAGGATCTCCACCTAGAGTGGTGAGAAGGTCTTCCAGGTCCAAACCTTTGATCCCGCCATCCATGGGACTGGTTGTAGTAACAGCATCTGCAAACTAACACACGAAATGAATACATTTTGTAAAAAAAATAGCATGCAAAAGAATGTACCCCTGTGACTTCAATTCAAACTCATGTGGGGATAAAGGGTGTCTGCCCTGTATTGGTTTGTGGTGATTTCCCTCAATTCACAGAGGCAATTAAAGAGGGGGGACTGGGGACTAGCGACGGCAGAGTGCTGCTCAGGTATCTCTACCCTCCCAATACAACCATTGAAAACACAGCCCCTTTATTGCAGTTTGTGGCTTCCATTATTCAAGAGTCATCACCATACCTCATTGGCTAGGTTATCACATTCCCAGTCCAATATCCGAGACTTATTCCTCATGGCAGCCACCTTTGGAGGAGCACAAGTAGTCTTCCTCACACTGGCCTAAAGACGAGCATAGATTTGTGTTACATATGGTTTATCTGAAGAGTTTGAGCAAATAAATTATCAAGTGAAGAAATGCACTGAGGAGTTTTTTTTTTATTTTATAAAATTTTTAAAGCAATTTGTTTGAAGATGGGCCTTTAACACACAAACTCTGGGTCACTAGTGCAAAGGGTCACTAGTGCAAAGGTTAACTGGTACATAACACTAACCTGATGAGATGGTGGTGGTGATGGAATCTTGACAGGTGGGGGCGGTGGTGTGTCAAAAAGCCCATGGAGTGAGGCATTTGCTCTTGATGAAGCTTCAGTGGTGGCAACAGGAGTTTCAGCCCTCTCAACTGTTGGAGGGCAAAAGCTGTTTCAAAAAGGGAGAAAGCATAATTTAAAAAAACACCTCGATTCATTTTCCACTGCACTAGTGTGACTTCAACTGAAACGTATGTGGGGATAGGGGATGTCTGCCCCGTATCTGTCCGTGGCGATTTCCCTCAATTCGCCACGGTCATCAGAGGGCAGGGATGCTGTAGGGAGGACTAGTGACGGACAGAGCACTGCTCAGGACTGCCCAGGTATCTACCTCCCATCATAACCTCAAACAAACAGCACACAATACATTAAAAACAAACAAGAAATGTTGTCAAAGCATCCAGGTCGCTTAATGGTTGGTACCTAAAACAAAATGTCCATTACCTGTTGAGGTTAGAATAAGTAGTGGCGACTCCTTCCTGTGGATTAGTCTCTGCAGGGTTCTCCTCTGAACATTTTAAGGTGTAATTAAGTTATTTGACACATCCAACCAACTTAACAAATGGATTGTACTGTATGTAATCCAACTCTGCTCACCAAGAAGCTTCGCAGGATACTGGGAGAAGACACCGTGTCTGTAAGTGGCTTCAGCTGCTGGTTCAAAAGACAGTGGAGCCATTGGTGAGAGGAAACCAAGAGCCTAAATAAGAGATGGGGACAATGTTGGAGCCATCACATTATGCAGCAACATAAAATAAGATTCAAGTTGCAACACAAAATGGCAATGTGATGACCTGAAACAATCAAATAAAGAGACAGTAATGTAACAATTTATCATCGTTTACTGTAGTGAGACTATAAATCAACGCCAGGATTTACTCAGCTCACAAATTCCAAGGGCCACTCACAGGATCCTCATTCAGAAAAGAGATCAGGGGTGTGTCTTTCAGAGTATCCATCCACTTCTTGTCCCACTCCGACTCCAACTTTCTAATGGCTCTCCTGACCTCAGGGATTTCTTCCTCGGAAACCCTCTGTCTGGAAAAAGGGCGTGACAGGTCAACGCATGGTACTCAGATTATCCGTTTAACTTTCAATTAGCCAGCAAAAAGTGTTGCGGTAAACCTCATCCCTGAATAAAATCTTTCCAAATCGCAGTATTGACCACTGCCATTTCCGTGGTTTAGAAACTGCATTGAACAATATTGCAATTCGGAAAAAGGCTGCAGTTTTTGAAATAGAGATGGTTCCAAATAGCCTCCTGAACAATGCATCTAGGAACAGTGTAGAATCCAACATAAAAAGGACGGTGTGTACCTCATGAGTTGGAGGCTCTCCAGCACACGGGCCATCTGTAGCCGTTTCTCCTGCAGGTGCTGGGGATGGAGCTGTGGCATGGGGACATGGGAAACCCGAGACCGCTCCTCCTTTAGGAGCTGTAGAGCGTGGTTCATCAGTTCCAACACGCACAGGAGGTTTAGCCAGCCTGCCTCGTACATGTTCCCTGCACTCATCTGGAAGACATCCCATGAACAAAGGCTATGGTTAGACTTGTCAATGTGACGTGATTTGTGGGATATGATTCTGAAGACCAAAATGTATGATTCTACACTTTCTAAACGCATCTGCATTACCTTTCCAGAGTGCTGTCCAACATTGATAGAACCAGAATGCAGCATGAAATAGCGCTCCACCGCAGAACTATTTCTAGCACAGCTATGACCCTGAATGTGTCTCTTGCATGAGAAAAGAACACATGTACCAACAAAAAATATTTACTGATCAACAATTGTTTTTATTTAATGAATAATCACTGTCCAAAATGTTTGGACTGGTGGATGAACAATTACTTGCTGCAACTTGAATGTCCATTGCATCGTTAGCCATATTGAGTGAGGTTAAGGCTTTAGTAACAGGGATTACAAAATGTGACCCCTAGATAATGCAATCAGAATTACAAAAATTACAAAGTCAATACAAGTTCAGGTTTGTTTTTAAGCACAACTCATACAAGTATTATTAGATAGCCTATTTATTTAAGAATCTTTCAAATGAATATATATATATATATATATATATATGGGATGATGTATTTTCACACACATTTATGGAGCTGTCTGGCTAGTCTTCAGCAGGGACTATTTTTATTTGTTCGTACTGGTGTTGCTGGACCGGCCCACCAGGAAAACTTCCGCTACGCCAGACCACCCCTGCTACTGCCTCGAGTAAATGACACAATGTCTGTCAGTCAGAGGTTTTGCATTAGCTAGTCGACCAGTGACAGCTGCCAGGCTAACTAACATGTAGATTAACTAATGTTTCTTTCCATGGAAGTCCATGGCACTTCACCCATGGTTTTAGCTGCCAAATACTATGAACCTCAACAGTAACGTTTGCCCCGGGAACCTCATCGATGTTAAAAATCACTGAGTGGGTGTTAGCACACGTGTTGGAAATAGATAAATCAACAATTTTCACCATTGATGCTTAGCTCAAGGCCTTTGACTTCCAGTCAAGCAGAAATATGCCATGGACCATGACACCGCCGTGGCGGAGCGCTATTACCCAATCCATCCCTTCTCTTACATGCTGAGGGAGCTGCTCGATTCTCTCCAGCATAGTCCGAGGAATTTTGAGGACCAGGTCCGTCCCGTCCAACGTGTATTGGTCTACGTCCCCCTTTATAACACAGACAATCACCCGCTGTTCCTCTTTGATGGTCGACAACATCCCATCGATGGCCGACCACAGGGAGCGCACCTAAAGACAACCAAATAGTGTTGTCAGTGCTCATAAAACAAACCTGTATCAAAACGTATTCCGCTTTTACCATTTTTTAACCAAAAATCTTGTGCACACAACTTGAAAATACTCATAGCTCTTCACAACGTACTGATTCAGAAAGCTATTAAGCTCACCATCATCTATTCTAATATTTCTGAGCCATATATGGTCATGCCCCCCCATTGGAAATAGCAGAAATTGCATACCTTTTGGGTCTTCTCAGCTAGAGAAGCTCCCTCCTGTGCAACATCACCGTTATGATGCCTAAGAAGATAAACAACAGATGGACTGACCTAACTGTACTAAGAACATGTCTCAGAAATGCAGAGAAAATGAAATGTGTCATACATACTTGAGTAGATCATCATACTTGGCGCCCTCAGCCCTGATATCTCTCATAGACTTCACAAGGGACCTTCACAAGAGGGAAAACAAGCGAAAGGGTTGAAAAACAAAGAAGCACAAACTGACAAAGCAAGCACACCATTAAATAACCTTTCACAGCAAGTTAAGTTTATGCTCAAAACCACAAACCTCTGGGAACTCCAACACAATGTGGTTGCTTGCACACATGCTTTTAATGACACTGATTGTGAAAACACCCCTGGCAGCTGTGCCAACCACTACTGGTTTCCAGTGATTAACTGAATATCATTACTCATTGGTTGGACAATCAGGAGTCGGAGCACGACACCAATCAAATGCAAGACGTTCATTTCAATAAGCATCATGTGACAACTCTGGGAAAAGTCAATTCAGGTCTTTTCTACCCTACTGATTTTAGCTAGGTTGATACAAATAAAAAATACATATAAAATAAATACTCTTGAATTAAGTTATATTGATGCTGCATTCATGTCATATGGGAATAATGGTGGGAATAATGGTGGGAACCACTTTTAAGTGTTCACGTGGTCAAAATGATTTGAAGTCATAAAAATGACATTGACGTTTTCTGTAGATTTTGGTTACGGTACTTGTGATTAATATTCTAAGCTTTTTCACACTCACCACACATGCTCTTAGAGATGTTTAAGAGTGGACCAAACACTGCAATGTCAGCTATAAACAAAATCCATCAGGTAATCCTCTCACATCATTTTAAAAGTTATGATCACAAAATGACAGAAAATCATGAATTTTGTTAATTTTATTTACAAATAATGTCGAATTTCCTATACTTTACTGCAGATGTTTCCTTGTTGATGATGCCAGAATTCAGTAAGTCAGAGACATTGGGGCTCATGCCAAACCCAAGTGGTATTTATGACCCGAAAGCTGATGTGAACTGTATTTTCAAGTGGGTAGCTCGTAGCTATGGCCTTCCTCTTGTGATGTGAATGCAGAATAACACCCAACTCTGTCCACCTGCCAAGAGGGGCTTACTGGGCTCGTCTCTGGTACTCCTGGAGAAGGTTGTCCTGCTCCACAGCAGACTTCAGGAACCTGGTTTTGATCAGTTTGAGTCTCTTCACTGCCATGTCTAGGGAGGACGCATGTGTCACTGTAGCCTCAGGAACCCAGCTGTCATCTAACAAAGACAATATTCAACATTATTTATTACCCTGCCTTGTGCATGTAGAGTCCATAGCATGCAAATGTTAGAAGATCCAAAACATCAAAAGTGCAGCTACACTTCCAACAGTCTAGTATGACCTCTTTCTTTTTATGCTGGAATGTGCTTTCAGCTACAAGGAAACTGCTCTGCATCACGGAGAACTGAACTGAACACTCTCCCCTACCCCCAAGATCACTATGCCCCACAGTCACACAAACACAGCAGAATAGGGAATAACAGTGAGACAATTAATTGGTGAATACATTTTTTTTGGCCTTTTTCTCCATTCAAAGAAAGAGAAGGGAGAGAGAACAAAAAAACAATTTACAGGCTATTGGCACCAAAGGAACACCAAAATGTGTGAGATTGTGGATCTCTATCAAGTCCTACCAGTGGTGAATGTCTTCATTTCCTGCAGCATGACATGGTTGGCCAGATGAAGCATCAAGTTGATAAACTTGGGGCCTCCGGGTGAGAGGAACAATGACGCTAGCATTCTGGATCCTGCACTGCCATTTTCATCCTGAGGACACAATAAACAATATGATTGACATTAACATGAATTAACAGATTAGCCTAATAAATTATCTTTAAAAAATGAATGATAATGGTTTGACCTCTCCAGATGTACAAATAAATGTATGTATACATTCTCCTAAATATTTTCAGAAAAGGAGTTGGCATAGTAAACTGCTAAATCTGAACTGATGAGTTAAATTATATTTGTGTCACCCTCTGTATATGTGGATTTGTGTCCCTTGTGTGTTTGTGTTGGCATGTGATGTACATGTGCCCCAGCTCATGCACTGTGGGTTCCTTTTTGCACACAAAAAAATCTTTTTATCTGAAGCACTTATTGTATGCATGGAAGGGAGAAAGGGTAGGAGACTGAGACCGGAGTAAATAAGGATGAAAGGAAATGAGGAAGGAAGGAAGGCAGGAATTCACGTTGGGTGGGGACATAATTTGGGTCCCTCTACCTTAACAACCAGATTACACAAGCAGAGGATAAAGCTAGATTTTAATGCATGGTAACTGGAGTTTTGTTAGGCTATTAGTACAATAAAAATGTCACATTGTGACATAGACTAAACCCTAACTTCCTACTATGCCCATTACAAAAATAGTCCAGCATTCTGCCAAGACAATGCCAACCCTCTAAACAAAGTCACAGGAGCATAGATTAAACTGTGTTGAGGGGGCAGATCTGGTGTGTTTACATCAGTGGATAGCATTGTCTGGACAGATAGCATAACAGTCAAAAACTCCCATGCTCCTAATTCTTACCAGTATGTCTCGCAGCCAAGCACAGGTGACTTTCCGGAACTCAGCATCTGCTTTTTGGTTCAAAACAGGCCAGCAATACCTAACCAAACACAGACATTTAATTTAGACAGGGAATCCAAAACAAAATTTGAAATAGGAATTAAAACTGACAACAGGTCTGAGTTTACCTGTATGCCTCATGAAAACGTGTGGGGTTGAGTTTCTCCAACAAGAAATGGGTGACTATGTAGAATGCATCCTTGTTGGGTTTGTCAAACATATTCCTGTTGACCAGAAAATAACATTTTGAATTGTCTATGGTCACTTAAATAAAAACGTTGCATCCAACTAGGTTACCGCTACTTAAAGTTATCTACAAAGTCGTTATGGCATTTTAGTCTTAACGTACTTTTTCTAATATGTGTAAGACATTTGTCTAGCTAAAAATGACGAGTGAAAAACGTTTTAAAGAACGTAACCCATGTCACGTAACGTTAGTTAGCTACAACTCAAGGACATGAACATAAACTTAAGATGAATATCAAGCAAAACAAGATATTAGCCAAAGCTAAAAACACTCACGTTCCAAGATTCATGTGTTTAACGTTGGTTTTGCCGGTCAAAAGAGATGCTGCGGTGTCTGGTTGAAATCCAAGACCCAGAAGAGCAAACCACAGATATTTACCGTTCCTCTTCTGTAACACTACTGGATTCGCCATTATTTAACGGACCTAGTAAGGTTATAGTGTTTAGCAGAAACGATTGGTGTTCGATGATGACTAATCGAGCAAACAATAATAAAATCGCTAACTGACAAATCAGAGCCAGCCTGGCTAATATTCAACAGCTAGCTAGCTAGTAACTTTAGTTATGTTAGTGTTAGCCAGCTTTCGAACTTGTTTTGTTTGTCAACATACATTTAACAGACTGTTTTCAACAGATAACTGAGAACCTGTTACTAGTAGTAAACCAATTAAAGTCAACATTAACATTACACATTTTACAGGCAAAGAGAAAACTCCACATCTACTTCGGAGACCGCCAATTTCTTTTTTCCCAATAGTGACCCGGATGTTGTTTACAATTACTTCCTGTGAGCGAACGCATATCCCGGAATAAGTCCCTAACACATATTTCCATACATGATAGTTCCGAGCTAAGCTGACTAATTGGTTTTGGCATTTTGTAATATCACTCCACCACATAGTATAGTTTTTTAAAAACGTTTTTTATTTTTTTTTATTTTAAATGTCCCCCCCAGAGCCCACTTAGGAGCTCAGGAGTTCCAACAGGTCGGCCTTCTGCCAGTGGCACAGCGAGTAAACCAGTTGAAGCTCAAATCATATGTATGATATTGTAAATAGAACAGCTCCTGGTTACTTACTGTGCCGCATAGAAATGGTGGATCAGAAACATGGTCACTACACATATAGGTCATATAGGTAGGTTATTCAGTGGGCTTATTGTTTACTAAATTGTAAATTGATTGATGTGAATTATATGTTTAATGTATGTATGTTTTTCATGTATTTTTTGTCCGAAGTCACTCATTGGAAATAACCTCCGGGTTGTTCTTATGTTTTTTAACCTGAAATAAAAACCAATCCTAATTTCAAAGGAATTCGTCAAATATTAATGTATGTATTATTGCCATGATGATATTTGGATGGTGTAGTAATAATCATTTGCTATTTTTATGACTAACCCCATGTATCTTAAGGGATTCCACCATGTACTGAGGCAGAGTGGTTAAGGTGCACCTAGTCAGAGGATGTACAGAAAAGACTATTCTTTACCATTGGCGTAAGCAATCTCTTACCGTCCTGTGGAATGGACTTGAATGTCTACACATTAATTAGGTTGCAATAAACGGTTTTCTTTCTAGCAGTTTAATATTTCGCTATGAGGATTACTTTTAGATTAATATATAAATTAGTAAAAGTGAACAAGTGTGTACCTGTTGCAGAGCTTTTAAGATTCACATTAATACATTGTTGTTTCTCCCTCCAAAAACTGTTTAGTTTGTTACTGCAAACAAATTCAAGAATACAAAGTATCTGTAAAATCCTACAGTTCATGGTGAATGTATTCTGTATCCGACCACACAGCATTATGAAAACAATGCCTTCTGTTTTCATACGAGTATATAAAATGTAAGATGATGCTTTTTTGCATACTGCCACTGTATTCTCATCTAGCCAGTGGATGAAGATATTGCCCTTCCTCCTTTTCATCCCTCACCCATACTAGACTGCATTCAGGCGAGGTGCCAATGTACGCCTTATAGCCGAATGCATTGTTCACACCCATGACCTTTGCCCTTTTGACATCAAAATCCAATCAGCTCCAGGGTACCATGGGCTGAATATATGTACCAAGTATGCACATCATAGGGTTATTTGTTTTGGAGTTATGGTGTTACCATACATACCCACGTAGATACAGACGGCACTGAACACCCTACTTACGCACCTCGCTGGTGCAAGTAACTCCTCTTCCTGTTAAATCCACTGGAATTGTTCCATTTGGTTTTGTCCCTACCAGATGATTTTTGTCTTAATTGTAGAATCACTAACTCTTGAATATAATATGGCCCATCTGAAACTTTGCAATGTAAATGGACAGGTTGTCAGTATAATTGTTGTATTAATATCATAAATATATATTCTTCATAAATCCAGGCAGAGGCAGGTATGATCCTAATGAGCTAAGTTACAATATTTACGTGGAAGACGTATGGTGAATATTTAGAGGGATCTGGATGGACCAGTGCATTGACACAAGCTGACATTGCATCAGATCCGGGGCTAAGCTGCCTGGCTACAGGGATTCAAGTTCATTTATTTATATAGTCCTTTATCACACCTGAACAACAATCAATGGAATTACAGAATAGTATAAGACAAACATAGGGAAACAGAACAAAGCACAAGACAAACAATATACATTTTAGCAAACCATAGCAAGCCTACCTGTTCTACAAGGCCTAAACTACCCGGCACCACCAGCCTTAGACCCTCGAGGCATACAAGGAAAAACGTTTAACATTAATCAAAATAAATAAATAAAAAGAAGAAGAAAAAAAGAAATCCATGGATTTTTAAAGATTTTGAGGTTTTGATCCCAGCTCTGCCAAATCAAGTCAATAGCTCCAGTAACTCCGATTCCCGCCCATCCCACTGCATGGTAGGAACACTGCGACGGTGTCTGAGAAAGAGAATGACAGGCAGCCACGCACGCTCACACAGCCAGGCTAAGCAAGACGTGTACACTCAGACAGAGAGTTCCTCTTGATTGAAACTGGAGTTGAGCTGGAGCAGAGTCATAACCGGAATAGAGTCAGGGTTAGTGTTAGGGAGGGTTAGGGTAAAATGGAGTCATACCAGGATGAGTTGGAAGGGAAGGTGAGGTGAGGTGGAGGAAGGGAAATTAAGGAGAGGAAGGGTGGAGGTGGTGGAGGGAGGGGGACGAAATAAGACAGGGTGATCTTCCTCCACTCCTGCTCTTTGTCTTTTTCATCAGACTTCACTGAAGGGAGGTGATCTGCTTGTCTCTTTCTCTTTCTCTTTCTCGTCTACTCTTCTCTGTCTTCCTGCATTCAGCATTAAACGCTTGTAGTTTCAGGAGGAGGCTCAGTTTTTCGTCCTGTAAATTGGTCCTCACTGTCATCACCTCCTCCGACAACTTTGTAATCTTTTGCTCAGCGGAGCGGAGAGGCAGCTTCTCTCCTTATAGAAATAATTCTCCATATCATACAACATGTCCTCCATCAGTCTTTTCCCAATCTTCCACTGCCTCTCCTGGTTCGACCACTGGTACAGGAGGCTGTGCCTGTTCTGCTCCCAGGACATCTGTTCCCTCACAAAGTCACTCTGGGTCTGTATGAGCATGT
>OMOT01038989.1:0-12520 GCA_900312575.1 Acanthochaenus luetkenii
CCTCCTCTCTGCCACTACCTCCAGACTGTCCAGTTTGACTCTTACCACAGAGCTGGCCTTCTTCACCAGTTTGTTCAGTCTGTTGGCATCCCCTCCTTGCTGCCGCCTCCCCAGCACGCCACAGCGAAGAAGAGAGCACTGGCTACTACAGACTGGTAGAACATCTGCAGCATCCTGTTACACACATTGAAGGACCTGAGCCTCCTCAGGAAGAACAGCCTGCTCTGTCCTTTCCTAGAGCCTCAGTGTTGTCCGACCAGTCCAGTTTGTTATTGATCTGCACTCCTAGGAACCTGTATGAGTGCACCATCTCTACCTCCACCCCCCGGATGGTGACGGGGATTGGGGGCTTCCTGCTCCTTCGAAAGTCCACCACCAGCTCCTTGGTCTTCCCAGTGTTGAGCTGGAGGCGGTTGTTGTCGCACCATCCAACAAAGCTCTCTACCAGGTCTCTGTATTCCTCCTCTTTGTCCTCCGTAATGCAGCTGACATCATGAAATCATCTTGAGGCTGTCATGACTCCGTCTAAGACACCCCTCTCTGCCCTCTGGTGTTACCCCTTTAGGCCAGCAGAGGGACCCTGTGTGTTTCCCACGTGCCCCTTGGTTTCTCAGCTGTGTTCAATCATGTCATTAGCCCTAGTCTGTCTTTGCTGGTTCATTTGTCTATCTTTCCTGTTTGCCTGTCCCAAGTTATAGCCGCTACGGTGTGTAGTTAAACCCTGTTTAGTTGACTACAGTTTACATCCCTACCACACACCCTGTTACATTCAAACAAACTGACCACTGCCTTCGTCATTACTGACAGCAGAATTCTGTCCACTTACTGTGAAAAGTACAAAGAATCTCTGATTCTTCTCTCCCACGCAGTTATTCACCCAGGGACAGTGGTGATCCATCTTCCGGATGCATCTTTTACAAATACTGCAGGCAGGAGAGAGAAGAAGTAACACGAGTGAATTAGTCTCACCTTCACATGCACTGTGAGAAAATACCATAATAACAAGCAACGCTACAGTAGACCCGCATTATACTGTAAATGAGAGGCATTTGTTTTCTGTAACGCATCACAAGACATGATGCCACTTAACAGCATTTATAATACCAGGTGCCACTAAGTGCTTCAGAAGGGGATAGTGGGGGTTAATTCTATGAGGGTCGCTGAATGATCACTCCAGCAACATAAGCACTAAAGGCCCAATCATGGACTCTTACTTCCGAGTGGTCATTCAGTGACCCTCACAAATTGAAATTGAAATAAACAGGTTAAATAAAATACAGGAGAAATGCACACATAAGGCAGCTGTATACGTATACTAAATGGGCTTCGGACTCCGCAGTGTGCACAGGCTTGCTGGACGAACTAGTCAGATTTCTCTTTCACAACAGCCATTGTTGTTCACAGAGTTTTGGTCGTCACTATTTGGAGTGTAAATAAACAAAACAAAGCCACAGTGAGTATATACAAATTTGTATGCTGCGCCGTATTTGAGTGCAATTCTATTTTGGTCAAGTTCAACTTTGTTGTTTATATACAGCCGCTGTTACTGAGGTGATGACTAATGGATCACACAAAAGACGCATATACTTCTCTTATTTGTGTGATATTTATTTGCCATAAACGTTTCAGTGCACTAGGCTTACTTAAAGGGTTTCGATAATGGTTAAATAAAATGAACAACACTGGCAGAATCTTTATTGGGATGTTGAATTTACCATTTACCCCCCTGAAGAAGAGTACCACTTCCACCTCTCTCTCATTTTAACAGGGATGTGATTAAAAACACAAGACCATAATCTCCCACCAGAAATTATTGGGAGCTTTCTCTAACAAAAACAAACAAACTGAAAAACATCACATCACTGCTTTAAATGTCAATGCTCAAATTGCCTCTCAGTTTCACTGCTCTTTCAACCTGTTAGTAGCTCATGCAGCAGGGCTGTTAAGCAGCTAAAAGTGAGTTACTGTGATTACAGTAAAACACATGAGACTGGTGGAGAGAAACAAAATGATGCAAGAAAATGTGAGCAGCATATTAAAACGTGTAGGTATTTTGACTTGGCGCCAGTGAATTTCAACATGAGCAAAAGTCCAGCCTTTTGGTATACAAGATGTATTTTCCCATCATATATAAAAAACCCAAGAGATTTCCCCCCAGCTGTTGACATGATTCGTCAAAGATACAGGAGGCAGAGTAGTTTTTTCTAAATACACGAAGAGGACTGTGGAAGTTGTGGCCAGCTCAACCAGTCAAAACGTCCATGCAGAGCTACACTGCGAAAGTGCTCCACACATATATTGAACTCCCAAACACTGACATCCACAGATTGTTTAGAAAAGCACTAATCGGACCTAATTAATCGGTTGCTACATTATAGTGACTCTCATTCATGACTGAGAGCTGGGACTAGAGCTCAAAGTGGGCTGTAATCAGCTCTACTGTCTTGTGACAGTCCCAAACATCTTGATCAAATCTATGCATCAAGCAAATAGGTAGAAGTTATAAATATTCTGTGGCGCACACAGTCATGCACTTCCAAACTGCAAACAGCACTACAAACATTCCCAAGGCTTGTATTTCCTGCAGACTTGTGCATCCTCTTTGGTTGGACTCTGACCTGCAGTGGTGTGCCCTATCAGGCTTGATGCTGCAGCACTTGGGGCACTTGTAGATGACCTCACCAGGCTTCAGCTGCAGGCTCTCCATATACTCCTTGGTTGCATTGCCCTTAGGAACTGCACCCTGAGGAGGGGATCACAGACGAAACAAATGCTCTTGGTTACAAGGGTCACAAACACAAAATTAATGTGGTTAGTCATGGGCTTAGGATAGTCAAGCTGTGTTTGAAATAATACATTAGCCACTGGTTGCAGGATTTGTTTGGTTGGTTTGATTGGTTGCAAGGTCCAGAGTTTCTAGGTTTGTGAAGCAGACTGTAGATACCCATCAATTCTAAACTTTGTTCTTATAATTATTAGTCTATTGGGGTTCAGTAAGACTGGGTGATGGCTTTTGTTATTTTCATACTTGTCTAAAAATAGGTCAATCTTTCAGCAGTGAGGAACTGCTGGTTCAATGTATAGGAAGCACCGGCTCTACTCAAGTGTCAAACACGCATTGATTCAGCCTACTCAGACCGGTGCTGTCATCTCTCTACCTTGAGGCAGTGTGGGATGTTGTACCTTTCTGTCATAGACAAGCTTTCAAAACATAGGCAAACCTACAATATAGCCATTGGCTGTGTGAATCACAAGCCTGTGTAATTGACACTTTAAGTCAAACAAATGAATAAATACAAGACCTTTAAAGCCTGGATGAGAAGCCAGTTTGCCATCCTACTACAAAACCGTCTGTGTACTATTTTGGGCTTTTAAGTGGAGCGACCGGAAAGGATGGGCCGGAAGGCACCGATTGAGCTGGCATCAGACATCTAGTTCCTCTGAGTAAACATGAGTCAACATTGCAGCACTGCTAGTAGTATTTGACTTACAACTTGAGGGAATTGACTGAATTCACCACAAGAAGTCACAAAACATCAGTGCAAAATAATCCCTGTGGCACTGTTTTTATAGCCTGTTGCGCGACACACTTGGGCGAGAAAAGGCACACCAAATTATCGATTGCTTGGAAATGTCACAAGGTTTAGGATCACACAATAGGAGAATGAAAGAGCTGCTGTCCAAGGAACAAATTGCAAGTTAATTTAACTTTGGAGGGAAGAAAGTATATTTTACACTGATACAATTATGGTTACATTAAATATAATATTTTTGTTGGACATACTGTTTTGTAATGTTCGGTTTTGCCAATTAATTGGGGCCGATAGGAGGTTTTAGAAACAATTGGTTATCGGTGGATACGAGTGCCGATGGTGGCCAATTATGGGCGGATACCCCTGGTGTTCAATATTAATAGTAGCATTCCCTTACGTTCACAGACCTGTCTCACAATTTGCATGGAGGCTCCACACTCAAGGTTGTACATCCTAGATATTGTAAATGAAAGTTATTAGTAGGAAAACAGAATTATCACATTATTAATATTATAATATAGTGGGTTACACAATAGTATTAGTGAATTAGTGATAACATGACCACTGCTGCTCTGCTCAGAGAGCATGTAGAGTTGCTATTACTTTGAAAGTCAAAATCAACATAGTGCTATTAGTGGTTAGTAGCATCGCCTGTCCCTCAATATTTCTGTAAAATCTCCAACTTCCACGTAACAAGGGGCTTTCAATCATGTTGCTGCTTTGTGTGCTACAGTAGGCGACTTTGTTGGCCAATTTCACAAAGTATTAGCCGCAATTCATTTTACGCATACCCCTTCTACTGTGGGTACACACAAATGTGGGCGCCATTAATATTACCAAGACAGTAATTGGTCATTTTGGCCTCAGGACCACGGGAATTTGATCCTGTCTGGAACAAACATGTCCATGGTAAACAATCTGTATTTTAAGTTTAATCCTGTCCAGATCAACACCTGGTGAATTTTGCACACACGGTGTCTGAATAAACAAAAGGCCATACATAACCAGTGGCGGGTTATATGACAGGCCGTTATTCATTTTGTCACTAGTCACTATTTTGCCAGTTACTAGTCGTTATTGTAATTTGACTAGTTGCTATATAATGAATTACTAGTTTACTACTAATATAATAGTGACAGTGACAAATTCGTTTTATTTTGACTAGTAACAACTCAATAAACACTTGTAGCCTACTTGCTTTTTTGTTACTAGTAACACATTTTTGCCAGTCACTTGTGTTCTTACTAGTAAAAAAATTAAGCATTTTTAATTGAGCCCCCCATGTGGCAAACATTTAGTTTATTAGTGTTTCTTTGATATTCTGTTTAATTGGTGAATAAAATACAAAGTTTTACATTAAATTCAGAGTTATTAATGCAAGCCCATCAGCTGATTAATCATTACCAGCTTTTTCCTTCTCCAAAATAACGTTATTATATGAGCCTTTAAAAGTCCACTATCGGTCAACCTCTAATCTCTTCCTCCCTCCATCTGCATTGTCAACCTTGCCCTTTCTTTTTCCTCCTCTTCTCGCCCTCCCTCGTCCTCACCGGGTCAGTCAGCATGGTGCGGAGATGTGAAGCCAGTGCAAGCACAGCCAGGGAGTTGAAGGCAGCCCCATTCAGCAGCGAGTACCAGAAGTTCTTGGCGGGCAGCAGCATGACGAAATTCACCACAAACTCGGCGTATAGCACCAGGAACCAGGTCATGCCTGCGCACACCATACCGCAGCTGTCCTGGATGAACCACAGTGTGCGGTTCCCCGCTGCGTGACCTGTGTGGGGACCCCCCACCATCACTGCTGCTGCCAGGCTCCCTGTCTCCACATCCCCACCGGCTGACAGCAGTGGGTGGTGCTGCTCCATATCTCGCAGTCTGTGGCCTGAAGACTGCATCCTGCCCTAGGGAGAGGGGAAGGATTCAAGATTGAAGATTCACTTTAGTGCCATTTGCCAAGGATAAAAAACAGGACAAGACATATACAGTAGTAGGTATTCATGTACATACACCACACTTACCAAAGCTGTTATGCACAAATAAGAAAGAAGCATTGGAGAGCTATAGCTGTGCAAAATGTGACAAAGAGAGGGTGGTGGATAGATAGGGTGAGATCGAGAAAGAGATCGAGAAAGAGAAGATGGAGATATGGAAGGAGAGAGAGATGGGGAGATGGGTAGGAAGGAGGGAGGCAGAGCAATAGAATAGAAATAAAGGCAGATTTATGGTTCTGTGTCAAAAGTGTTGATGTAGCTACGCTGTAGGTGTCTACAGCGGTGGAAGCATTTATAGTTCTGCGTTGGGTGATTCTGCATGTAGACCAACGAAATGCTAGATGGCAGTGCCGTGCTTTGTAAGCACAGAAGTACTCACAACAGAAGTACCGGTAGTGTTTACATTCTCTGAAACTCACATTCTGGGATATTTCTCACCACGAATTCTGTGAAATCTGGTAATCTTTATAATTTGGGGATGAGGTGTCCTACAAGTGAATATATTAGCAACCCCCCTCAGCTAGTCTCTCTTGTATCTGCTCCATGTTGTCTTCACCATTTGCAGACAATGTCGCCCTACACACAGTTACACTTTTGGGGAGCTGCACGAAAGCTACAGCAGCACCGCAAAGATCCAGGGTGAAGCTACGGCAACACTTCAGCGCAGAACTAAATCAGCCATAAGTGGGCAGAAGGCGTGGGGGGAAGGGAGGCATTGTGTAAATATTATGCACACATATTTAATTACTTTTTGTTTCTGCTGTGAGGTCAAGTTCATTTGACAGGACTTCGGGTTGGAGAGAACTTACATGGACTAAAAATCTAAATGAGCTGGAGTATTTGAATAAATCATAAGCTAGCATGCCACAACAGCTGTTACAAAACAATTATATAGGTATCAAACTTACAAGGGTGAGTCAACCTTGGAATCAACTCCTCAAGCTTAGGGCCCTTTTAGCCTTGCTGTTGTTTTATAATAAGAGACATGAATGTCACTGGAAGAGGCTTCTTCTGTGTTCATGTCAAGGGCACGAGAGAACATTCGGGACCAACCCGAGACACTAAGTCCGCTGCTTCAAGATAAATCAATGGCTGCCCTAGTCCCTTTAGGAAACTGATCATGTGGCTGAGGTAGCTATGTGTGAGAAATACAGGCTATTAATAATCTGTAGACACAGTTACCTCCCGCTTGCAGGCTTCATGGTGACCCACTGGGCTAAAGTAAACCAATCAAACAAAGTAGTTCCAAAATATACTTCCTTAACAACAAACTGTCTTTCAAGGTGCAAGCAATTTTGTGATTGCAGGGTTTCATTTGTAAAAAATACAATAAACTACAAAATCTCGAAGTTATTTATATAACTGAAATTGAAACTTTTGCTTTTAAATTAATAGAAAATGTGCATCAGAAAAATTCATTGTCCCAATTGACTACCTATCAACTCAGCAGTTAGACCCTAGTATGCAATCAGGCCAGGTCCAGATGAATATCTACTCAGACCTGTATTTCTCTGACCACTGATAAGGTAGGCTGTGCCACACTACCTAGAGAAGCTGCCAAACCACCCAAAATCATTTTAGTTCCATCTGTATCTGGAAACACTGACATAGATGATCAATGTGTGTTAGGTGGGGACGTTCAGTGAGGGCTACTTATTGCATACGTTTTTCTGGTAGACTCCTTCATAGAATAATTTGAAGCAGACAACTGCTACTTTTTGCCAGGCATTTAAATCAAATGAGACATTTCCATTAAGACGGAGATGGGTCGTGCAGAGTTGAGCCGTCTTTAGCTGACTAGCCAACCAGGCTGCCTTCGTTACACATTACACATGACATTACATCATTTAGCAGACGCTTTTGTCCAAAGCGACTTACAATAGTACATTTTTTCATCCACATCAGTCAGACCAACTATACAACGCAGTCTTTCTTCAGCTAAACACTTCAATAGGAACAAGTAGCATATAACACTTCAATAGGAACAAGTAGCATGAAACACTTCAATAGGAGCAGTAGCATTAGTAGTCAGAGTTGTTAGTGTTTTTTTTGGTGTTTTTTTGTTTTGTTTCTGCTTGCATCTAAAAAAGGACATTTAAAAACTTTGCATGTCAATGGGAGGTATTGGAATTGCTTGCTTGTGTGGGAGAAAAAGGAAATGCCAAAAGGGACGAGAGACTATTAAGAGCCCTGCACAGCCAAAACCAGCGGAGATGGATGCATGACAGCCAGAAACACAGGGGTCCTTATTCTCTTTAGAAGCCCAATTCAGGGAACGCAGCGATTTGAAGGGAATGGGTTGGAAGTAATGAAGCATTCTATACAGGGTCCAAAATTAACTTTTGAGCTCACCAGCCAAATGTCTGGTAGATTCTACCCACAAATTCTACCCACCGAAACAATTTTTTTTTACCGGCCAAAAAACTAAATGTAAATACACAACCTTTTTGTGTTGTGTATCATACATACATTTAATCTGCATAATACATTATGGTGGTGCGATATGGACTAAATATTCTATCACGATATGGGTAATCTCATATCACGATAACAATATACATCACGATATAGTATGTTTTCTGTAAATTTGATGAAGAAATTATCTATATAAAATAACCACACGCCTCTATGGCTGGGTATCGCCACTGATTTCCCAAATTGATTTGATGCAATATCTATTCGGTTAGGGATATTTAATTTACAAGAACAATTTTTCTTAGATATGAAAGAGATTCTCAGAGAACTAATGCTGTAAATTGTACAAGGAGAAACTTCTTTTGACTCCTGATACTGGATAATAGACCAAGTTAGATGTTACCACTTACGAGCCAAAACGTATGTTTATGACCAGAGATTGTCCCGATTGTGGACAAAATGTGTTGCAGTTTTTGTTAAAAGTGTTCAAACATTTAAAAATGTCAATGTCAAAATTAATTTTAAAGAATATAATGACAAACTTGTAAAAGGCTGATTATGCTGTGAGTCTGTGTGAACAGCCTGCTTCCGGAGCTTACTCTGATCATACATCAAACTGTATCTACAGGGCGGAGTAGTAGCTCTACTCCACAAGGTAAATCTGTGGTCTTGTGACAAACATATTCGACAAAGTTCAATGTATGGAGCAGAGTTATGTCTTCTATCTGTCTGGTTATGCTTTCAGTTTCTGCCAACAGCCAACTTCAGGACCTAACTCTCCTCCACACATCAAATGTTATCTCACTTTTTATCTCAGGGTAACACTGCCTGGAGTGTGGTCTTGTAACAAATCTATTCTACAAACTCCCTTTGTGTCAACATACCATGGACAAAAATGGTTGCTTGACAGTCTTCCTCAGCTAAAAACAACACGAGAAAGAGCAGTAGGTTGTTCATGGCTGGGTGGGTCAATGTCTCCGCCAAAGCTGAGCTTGGTGCAAGAAAGACCAGCTCTCAATGGCACCTCTAATTCAGTTGTACTGAGTGGAAACACTCTGGGTGGACACACAAGCTAATGTTTCCCTACCATCCATTCCCTGGAGAGGCTGATTAGAATTTGATGGGGTATCATTCAAAAATTATAGACACACCATTTGAAAAAAGGGACAAGTAGGCTACTCTTACAAAATGACTGATAGAGTATTTGACACTTTTTAAAGGATAGCAGGTAACTTAAGGTCCTTGGTTGGCAAAACGATTATGTTTAGTGTACAATAACACATTAATTGTTGCACGAGTATCTGATTAGGCCATTTTAAATGAAAGCAAGTACTACAATTTACTGTGAATAGGGCTAGAAAATAACCTAAGCCCCAGAACCAAAATTACCCCTGCTTTGTACAGCTACCAAAAATGAATGTGGAAATGCTGGGCACAATATGCTATTTTCATCTGACTGGACTATGCCACGCTGTCATTTTTCTGTGTGGTAATTAACTCAAGAACTCCTGTAAGTTAATCGACTGACTTGAGTTGCAGGCATCAAACTAATGACCACGTTTTATATTCCTAATTCCTACACTACTGTAGTGCAGTTGGACTTTTAAAAAGGGACATCTTGACCTTTTGAATTTGTGTCAGTTTCTTTTCTTCACTAGGCACGTGTCACATTATGGGGAAACAGATCCAGCATTTATTGTGTATCTATACTAGAAATGGATGTCACCAGCAAGCACCTTGTTAGATTGGCATCACCGTGCGTGAAAAACACTAACAATGCCAACAAGTGCCAATGCACAAACCTTTTCCCCTCATTTTGCAGAGTGGAGACAATTAACAGACATAAATAAATAAAAATGTCAAGGATTACTATAGTTGTGCTAATGTGACCTGACCAGCGAACACACATCAGCAGTGCTATGTTTAGAAGCTTTGTGAATATGTGCCGAGCGGTCTCCCTGTCAATTTGACTTTGAGATGTGTATTCAATTACAAACGACGTTATTTAACCTACATCATTGATTTTGGGTGTCATGTTGTTTTGCTGTTAAACCAAAAAGTCAGCCCCATTCTTGACGGGACAGAAAGTGCTCTTGGCCAGTTTAAGGCGTATTGATTTTCTTGCGGCCAGTGAAAGGGAGGTCCATTAAAGCCATACCAGCTGCTTGGCCAGCCGTCTCCCCTTCCCTTGAGGGCAGAACACGAGGGCCAACCAGTATTCATTCTCTATCCCTATCCCCCTCTCTCAATGTCATCCTGCGTGGATCACTTTACAGGGTCACTTTGTTGCCGAGTCATCATATAATAAGGCCTAGCAAGGGCTGGCGTCAAAGATTGGATTGAAAGATAGCTAAACTCAAAAAATATTGCTGAGGGGAAACGTTTTTCGATTGACCGTGATTTTATGTTACTTCTCAGTGTCACACATCTAATACCTGAATAGATAAATGGCCTATCTAATGTCATTCTTCCTGAAAACAGTAAGCACCACAAATAAAACCACCCTCGGCTGGGATTGTTGCCACAACAAAATAAATCGCAAAAGGACAATGGCCAACAACCTTATCACACAGAATCAATAGAAAGACATGTTATGTATATAAGGCCTGTTATACGGTATATAAACGTACTGTTGGCCTGTGGGAGAATGGCAACTCAACCAGAACCAAATGAATAACACTTGCATCAAGGATCACAAGCAAGAGTCGCCCAGTTCAAACATGTTTAGAACTGAAAAAGGCTCCTTCTTGCACAGCCGAAGTGAACACCTGTCAGTAGACTGCTATACTGACAACCGTTTGATGAGTCATCGCCACACTATTCCACTCCAACTCCTCTCGGCATTGCGCCTGAACCACCTTTGAAGGCTTGTTTCCGGTGTGAAGGCTGTCAGTCCTGAGTCTGGAACACACACTGTGATAAGAGGCTTTCTTCCCGTCGACATCACCACCAACCCCATTCGTTCGAAAGTCATTTGTATATGAATTATTAATTTTACAACGTTATGTTAAATCATATTAGATTTCATTGACGACATTTGGCTACAATTACACTGCACATCAGTCATCTAAAAGTCAGTTTAGTAACACTGACGATCACTGTAACGAACTGACGAACTAACGTTAATGTAAATAGTAACCCATCGCTTAACAACGGTAAGCTAAAGGCACCAAGCTAGGTTTTCCTCGCTGCGCTAAACATGAATTGTCAACTCTAAGGTCGAGACTGAAACCCTCCAGCTTAACCGGCGAAAAGACTGATATTTCCCTGAATGCAACCACACCGATTGGTGAATCTCGCTGGCCGGTAACGCAAGCTAACGTTAGCTAACACGTTAACAGCGTATGCACGGTGCAAAAGCAGGGCTTCCCACGTGCCAGCTAACTGACTTACCTCAATATCCCTCGTTTATTTCGTTAAGAACACCTTCGCGACACATGTTGGTGTCCTGCCTTGAGCTCAGACGTCACTTACAGCCACCATGTCCCCAACCGCACATCCGTCCCACAACCATGGACGAATCAAGCGCACAACAGATGAACGACAGAGCTTCCGGGTGCGCCTCGAGTTCGTCCGTGCAGATTCTCGCTCGTGAATCTCCGGTGGTGGGACAAATGGTTCAACAGCGCCATCCAGTGGATTATAATAAGCGTGCAACTATAAACGAAACAAAAAAGCGTTACTCTGAATGTCCACTCGGGGGCACTATTGAGCTAAATACGTTACACTGCGTGGATCAACTTTGGTAAACAGCAGTGCGTTGAAATAGTGACAATTTCAGCCCTGAGACGATTATTAAATTAATATATTTGCTGAAATCCGGCAGAGTTTTGGACTGTATGAAGACACGTACGCTATATAATGGAATAATATTTTCTCACATGATTCAATATGTGTGTATGGGAATTACTGCGATTGACATTTTTGAAACAAGTTTGAAATTGATATGTAGCCTACAGAGTTCTCTATATCTGCTGTATCACACTAAATCCTGGATGTGTGACTTTGTTCATAGTACATAATGAACCAAAACAATCTAAAAATAATGCTTTTTGGATTTAGAGCGTACTTTGTGTTGGCATGGCAAAAGGTTTGGCCAGAGGCTTGAGCACCTCTTGGTCCCTGTCTTAATACATGAACGACTTATATTGAGATTACTTCATCTCAAGATCTAATTCCATTTAGTTTGTTTCGTAGGACACCTGGAGATCTGAAGATGCTCCCAGTGTTACAGTGGTATGGCTGGCCTGTGCACTGCAGGTAAGAGTTTGTGTACAGTTAATTGAAACCATTTTTTCAAATTTAAACATGACCTTAGACTTGAACTGAACCCAAATCCAAGCAATTAAGTGACATGTCAAACTTGACCTGACCCGAACCCACCGTGTCCATTTGGATCTTGTCAGGATGCCAAGCTCCGGCGGCAGTTTCCCAGCAGGCAGCAGCAGGAGCTTCTGATCCCCTCCAGCGTAAAGCAGCTTGACCCGTCCTTGCGGCTGCGCAGTGAGCGGTGTTAGAGAGAGGGAGAGGAAGAAACACACAGCAATCCTCTAAAGCAGCTTAAAGCCCTTTCCATTCCCA
>OMOT01038992.1:0-19014 GCA_900312575.1 Acanthochaenus luetkenii
TAGAAGAACAAGTCCGCTGCTAGTAGAGGATACAGCTGAGGCGGAGAAAGGGTGAGAAAAGCCAGAAAGCAAACAGGCTAGCATGATATTAATGAAAGCGTTCCAGTAATTCTAAGAGCAGCAAAATCTAACCAAGGAATTTCCAGAGCAAAAACCTCTTGTGCTAAATTCCAATCAGCAAGGGATTCTGCTAACAATTTCCCCGTAGGACATAGGCTACCCAAAGAATGCAACATGGAACAGGTAATATGTTCTGTCATGTGTGGATACATGGAGCGTGTGGTTCCCATCTAGGCAAATCTTCAAACAAAAACCCTCCATCCCTCTGACATCTGCTTGGATGTTGAGTTTGACCAGGATCCCTGAGTATTCATTAGAACATGTGGGGCAAATTGCATTACCTAAAGGAATTTGACCAGGTCAGATGCAAAGATTAACAAGATGTATTGAAGTAATACCTTACTTTGGTAAAACATATTGGCTTCTTAGCAGGAATACCTCCTTATAAGTTTATGCCATCAGCCAACGATTTCCTGAGCCTTTCACTGTCTTATATATAATGTGGCATATGGATAATGGTGACCAAAAGGGTTCATGGTTCAGTATTACATACAACAACATTATAGCTGCAATCACTGGGTTCCACGTGGCCAGAGATTACATATTTATTAGAATTGTGATTGTTAGACTAAAGAAATTAACTTCAGTGGTGGCTACAGATGCCAGCAGCTAAAAACATACAGGTATGGTGTTCTAGAAAGTGTAAATCTTATACCAAAATGACATACTTTCTCTTGGTAATTGATCTAAACATTTGAAATAGACAAGGTAAGCTTGGCCATTAATGTGCAAACCAATGATAATATTTTCATTGACTGATAAAGTACAAAAATAAATACAAATAAAAAGATATATTCCACACACAGACACAATTTTGCTGGACAAAAGTCTAGCCAAAATAATCAAGTTATTAACACAAATGCATGGTGACAAAAAACTAAATAAGGAAGAAAACGGGCTAGAGGAACAGACGTTTCAGCTCATGCTTTCATCAGTGCCCTATAGAGTTGAGACGTGAAGACATGGGCATGACTATTTCCTGGTCCCAGAAGCAAACAAAAAAACACAGATTTTTCACATACACATTGTCATGTGACACGCCATTCTGTTCCAAAAGTTGAATGACCTGAACTGCTACCGGATTAACCATTAGCTCAAAAGAATAGCAGCTGCATTGGAAAAAAAGGCTAGGGTGCAAGGATGTGTACATATGGGCATTACGTGGTAAATAAACTACTCATCCCAGGGAGAATTGCGCCATTGAAGTCCCCCAATAACAACGAGCACAATAACTTGTCCCTTTGTCATCTCTTCAGGTGGGAGAGACAAAGAATATCTAGAGCTAGTCATACAAGATAGACCTAACGTTACAACGTTAAGAGAAGAAGATGGTCGAGTGTTTTGTGCCCGAGTGCACAATTGCTTCATTCTACCGCTTTCCATTGTTTCAGTTGCCGCACATGACATGACGCTATATTGAAGGTTTGTTTACATTCTGTGACCTACATATGTTCTATAATACTATGTCTATGTACTTGACACGCCTACCAAATCAGCATTGACATCCACTGCGTGAGTTGTTGTGCTATCACCATAGTAACGGCCTCTAAGGGTAATTGATATCGTAGTGTTTGGTGCCTTTTGAAACACAGAAGCAACAGAAGAAGAAAACTCGCACTGACGAGGTTGAAACAGTTATAACCGACGATCATTTCATCAGCAACCGTGCGTATCGTTTTCCCCCTGGGGTTCTCTGCTGTGTAATATGGCGGCTATCGCTAAAATTTTAATTGTTGAACCGAACGTCTCAACTCTATGGCAATGGTGTCCAACCATGTGTCCAATCATGGAGCACCAAGAGTCTGCAGGTTTTCCTTCCAACGAAACACCACACCAGGTGATTTCACCGGTGAATTGCTCCCTCTCTACTTGACGGTGTGCTAATCAGTGGAATCAGCCGGGGTTAGTGTTTGGTGCAGACTCCTGCAGACGCTCGGCCCTCCGTGACCCGTGGAGAACAAACACAACACCCATTAAGATAAGACTCACTCATTTGATGAGGACATTGACAACAGGTGAGTCACTCAGACTTCCTCGTACTTCCCGCTGCGTTCCATTCAACGTCGGACGTCATAAGTTCCCAGTTGAAATTTCCGACCTCCGACCTCCCTGCATTCCAGTGGTCCAGCTCAGAAAATCATGGGAAGAAACATGGACGGCCTGGAGATTTTCCCAATGTAAAATACAGAATAACAGCTAATGCTATGCCAATTATATTTGGCAACATTAGCTAGCTAGTTAGCATAGAATGTTAGCAACTGTAAGTGTAACTTTGCATCTCAAATTCATATGTTTAACTAGGGTGACCAAATGTCCTCTATTACCGGGACATGTCGTCTTTTGCCGTCTTTTTGTTTTTTAAATAAATTCCTTTAAATGTCCGGGTTTTTGCTTTGCTTGTTCCACCGACCATTTCCCCCCCAAAATTATTATTTTCAATATCGTTTTTCATTCGGTAAGTGTAATGTTTTAATTCTCCCCGGCTTTGCGGAACACCAGTTACAGCACCAGGCTGAGATCTTTCCCGTTGGGGAGAACCAGTTGAGTCGTTTGGATGCCTTGCTCGTCAAATAGCTGGGTGACGGCAGACGCCTTCAGCCGGTATTAAAGTACACATCAGCCTGCGAGGGAGAGAGAGTGGCCTGGGAGAGAGAACTACAAACCAACAATGGTAGCTCCCGTTTTTTATATTTACAGCGCCCAGCAGGTGTCAGCCACAGTGGTCTCCCTGCCCCCCCCCTTCGACTCCCCATGGCTGCTCCGCTCCATCATATGAAAGAAGGGGTAGGGGGAGGGGGGTCAGCTGCCGCCTGGGATTAGGTACCTGAATCCAATCTTGAGGAGCAGTGGGCTCCAGTGGCGTTAAAGTGTTTTCTGGAGAATTTCTCATGTTCCCCACTAGCTGATTATTTCCAGATTTTACTTCTGCCTCAGCGGAGATGAGCTCCACACAGTTTTGTCAGCCGTGGTTAAGATGTAGCTTGACACTCACTGGCCACACTCAGATGAGTTGTATACTCCCATTTAGAGAGGCACTTCCCACAGGCAAATGATAATTCTCAAAACTGATATTAACTTTTTTTTTACCAGGAGGAACTTGATTTCCTTTTTTTTGGGTTGATGAATGCAATTTCACACAGAGTCATGACATTTTAGACATGCAGTGGGTTGAATTGGTGATTCTGTCTTTCTTTCTTTTTCTTTTTTCTTTTGAGGGAGCACATCAGTTTCACCTCTCTGTGTTCTTTTTTCACCACTGTCAGCACTGCTCTGTCTACTCCTGCTCATTAACCTTGCTTGTTCTTCCACTTCATAGCCCTCCTTCATAGCCCCCTCCCACTCTTGGAAGACTCTGAATCCCCTTGAATAGCCAAGGGGACGGAGGTAGTTATTGAAATGTAACTGTTGTCTTCCAGCATAACTTGCATAAGAATGGGGCAACCTCGGACCAACTTAAATGCAATCTGAAGTGTTAAAAGTAGAGTGTAAAATGTGTGAACAAAATTAATGTAGTCCTCACACCATCATCATCATCATCATCATATAATCCCCATTTCCTGTTCCTCTTAAGTGGTCTTTTGCCTTTTGTTGTGTTATTGTAAATACATTGTGTTTTTATTGGCCTGCCTTGTTAAATGAAATAAAATAGACAAACCAACATCATTATCATCATCATTAACAACAATAAATAGCACTGGCTATTATTACACTGCCATTAGTATTGCCACACTGCATCTCTTCAGACCATTTCTTCATCTCTTCATTTATCCTTTCAGTTTTTTATTTAGGCCAATATATAATCTGTGTAAGGCATTTCAGTTTTGTCAGATTGTGCAGTATATTTAAATTCAAACTGGGATAATTTCTAGTATTGACACAAAAAGTGTCTGCAACATTTTCATATGAATTTCCCATAGGGGATCAATAAAGTACAATCTAATCTCATCTCACACATTTCCATTTTGTTACTCTGTATTGCTGATTGATATGACACAATAATGATTCAAAACATACCACACAGGCACACAGGACAGGAAGTGATGCGTTTCACGTTTCCAGCAGCAGTAACAGCGGTTTGTTTGGAATAAATGGAAGAACTGTGTAGTTAGCATGAGCAGCAATAGCCGACATGGGTGAACAGAAAACGAAATCTATAGACACTCATACTTCATCAACAGAAAATCTGAGGAAAAAGACATCACAGTGCTGGACACTGTTTGATTGACAAGTGATCTCTGGGAAGTGCAGTGCAAAAACGCCACAGCAATGATCGCTCAGCACCAAAGATGATGGAAAGAAACAAGATCTTGCAGATTACCACTTTAATCTGTAGGAGTCCATGATAAACTCATCTGTTCGTTACTATAGCAACTATACAAGCTAGACCTGGGCACTGTCATTATAATTAACCCCTTTAAGATGATCTTTTCCCATTTAATCTATTTTTGTCTGTGTTCACCCACTGGCTATGTGATATATTTTTAAAAATGTTTTACTTGCTGAGACTTGATAAGAGATTAGATGCTTGAAATGACAGATGTATGGCACATTCCTATGCCTCTAGAAAGAGATGAGAGTCTATAGCTTAACACGATTTGTATTTTTCTAAGTGTGAGTGAAAGGAAAAGCTTGATTACACAATGAAGTGTAACATTGTCGATGGCTTGTACATTGGGCTTTAATTGTTGTTATCAATACAATTGTTTTTCATAAAAGACATAATGACATGACACTTGTGCGGTCTCGTCTCGCAATGAGAGCCGTCACAGAAATGGTGTAGTGGTCAAGACCCCGTTGCAGCCCTGGAGCCACTGCTGGAACAGAAACAAATCTTGCCAAAGACCTTCTCACCCTTCTGTCCCCTAACCTGTGTCGCTCTCATCTGCCATTTGAATTCAAACAAATTATTACGGGAATCCAATGTCCTTTCTCCTTATAAAAAGAAAAGCCTCGTTACAATAAACAGTTTAAAGGAATGCTTTACCCTAAATGAAACCAGTTATATTTGGATTTTTTTTAAAATACTAAAATACTTTTTTTTTCAAGATTTGTAGGTTTTGATCCCAGCTCTGTCAAGTCAAGTCAATAGCTCCAGTAGCTCCAATTCTCAAAATGCCCCCACCCCTTTTTGGAAAGGGATATGTTTGTGTTGAGAGGCTAACATTAGCCTAGGTCAAAAACATGCTACTTACTTCTCTGAAAGTTGCCCTCCCGGTCCCTGTGGTTTGGGTTGCTTCTTCCAGTTAGGCTTCGACAAAAGGAAAAAAGTTTTACGACATTTGTGTCCAAAAAGGCATTGAGGCTGGGGTGCTGGTGATGCAGGAGTCTGAACCAGCCAACAACTAATAGCCACTGACCAGTCCCCCATTCCTGGCAGCAAATGCTGTCGCCCCTCTCCATCTCCTGGCATGTCCCGCAAGTGCACCGCCTTACGTTCCCAGCCCGCAGCGACGGCGGCGGCATCGGCTCTATCTCTCTCTCGCTTCTCTTGCTCCCCGTCTCCCTGTCTACTTTCACAAGAACTGAAGCGTGCTGCTCTATGGGAACCAGATTACTTTACCTACTTCCGTCATAGGGGGAAGCCTTTCACTTTTAAGGACGACATTCTATATCAACGTCTCGGAAGCAGCTATATGCATATTTTCAGACTCAGGGACGGGTGGAATGTTTCACAAAATGGAGATAACATCGATTTAGGGTCAAGCATCCTAACAACTTGGAATTGCCTTTGCATGGAAACAAGCTGACTTTACCAACCCAAGTGTAGCACTTAACAACTCTCCTCTTCCAATGACACGTCTCCATTGCTGGAGTACATTTTTAATGTATTCTTAGGAATTGCTCTATGTGGTCATTGATGATTTGCGAGATTGTGACCCAATTTAACCTATTGTGTTTGATCTAGTTCCTGAGGATGTGTCTGTGCATCCAAAGCTGAGGATCTTGCACTTGTCCATAAAGAATGTACAATCTAAAGTATTCAAATCAATATCCGTTTATCTATATTTTGCTTTGTTCAGGTGTTCAGTTCAGCCTCTGAGACCTCAAATCAGCAACAACAAGATAGTACAGTCTAGTCAATTGAATTTAATGTAATGTTTTACCTCAGGTTGCACGGAAAATCCAACTTATTGAACGCTGTTATTTTTGATCATGTTTCTCTGTATGCAGGCGCACAAACTTTCTATCTGCTCACCGAAGGCCTCATGTAAAGGGCACTTCCTGAGTGTATATCCAACAACATGCAGTCACTTCTCTGCTCAGCCTAATAGGTACACTACATTGGTGAGTTTGTCAAGAAGATACCATAAAGAAAGACTTGGAATCACATGTGTGACCAATGTCAATATCTTTTTAAATCGTTTTCTTCTCTGAGAAATACAATTAAATTACATGAGATTTGAGATTGACATTGGGAGGGGAAAAATAAAACCACAATGATATAGATTACTATGTCAGAAGTTGGAATCCAGAGGATCAAGACATCCAGCAATGTGATGCTTAAGCGAGCCAAGAATCAAGCTCTTTGATGTCACTATTAATTGTAAGACGATGGCCCGTTCACAAACCAGTGAAACCTCAGTGTACTTGCTAATGATGACAGAGGAGGCCAATATGGCAGCAAGATCCAGGGGAATTCAACAAAACGCTCGTTAAAAGGTCTAATAATTAAAATATTGATTAATTAGTCTTACATTGATTTACAGTCACACTTTATCAAGCCGAGAGGCACTAATTACTGCGCTATTATGCCACAGGCTGACCCACTCATTTTTTGTCACTTGTAATGAAAAAGAACATTTCTTTAACTGCCTTTTAAATTTTTGACCTGTAAAATTTTAATAGGGAGTACAGTGGGTGTCGGATCTGGATTGGCAGTAAAGTCATGGGTGGCTAATGTCTCAGTCTGGTTAAGTGGCTGCACACACCGGGAGCTGAAACGCCTCTCTAGAGGGATTGGTCAGGGCTGCTCTGTTTTAACAAAATTGCTTTCACCAATCCTGCAAAGCCACAATGAATAATTACGCAAAACTTGACTTTTGTGGTGTTTCAGTGCACTTTCCACACAGCGTTAAAACACCTGTGAAACACCCCAACAATTGTATTAAGAAGCATGGAAATACAGTTATCAAAGTTCTTTGATGCAAGCCCTTTTTGTGGTTGGCATTTGGTTGTTAGTTAATGAAGAGGTGTTGAACAGGAATTGAATCCTATTTTCCACCCCATAGAGTCAGAAAATGGTACTTCAGACACTCAGGAATCCCAATTTGCCTCCTGAAATTGGAAATGTGTAGACCTGAGAGTGTGGTGCAAATAAAGTCAGCAACGTTTTGGCTGACCAGTGGCAGGGTGCCGCGCTGGATTGAACCGTCCACATGTTCCAGTCTACCACTGTAACACCAATTCTGCCACAGACTGTCATTTTCTACATTGTATATATGGATGTGGTTTTGCATGTGTAGCAGAGTTGAAAATGTCAGTTAAACTCCCCTGCCTCAAATACCCTAGTGGAACAGCACTCTTCTGATTTGCCACTCTGGACATCAGAAATGCTTGGAAACACTGGATGCATGTTGTCTTGTGACACGGTCCAGGAAGAATGATATCATTCAGGGAGGCTTCCATCTTTATGCAGCAGGTAAGAAAACACATTTGAGTGGCCATCTATCATGTTGGCAAGTGCATGACTTTAAAACGTGGTGTTTATTTACAGTAGGTTAACATATGAACATATGCTCAACTGTAGAAATGACACTATATACCCAGTAAAACCGGTTAATATAATACACAGCATATAGTGGGGCAATATTTGTGTTTTCATATATAGCCTTCAAGCAATCACTTAAAGCCTCCCACTAACCTCTCATATGATCTCAAACAGCTTCCTGGCGTTGCCTCAACATTATCATCATTAACATCACAAAAGGAATTGTATCAGCTAAACAGTGGCTTAAATCCATCTAGTCATATAAAGCACATTGTTTCCTATATATAATTAAAAATAAATGAGACTGGAGGAGACAATTCATCTGTCACATTTGATCTTTTGATTCATTATGTGCTAGCAAGATATATTAGACTTTCATGAATAAACATGGATAATTGGTTCATACTTAAGGGATTGGACTAAACCAAAAATATCTGTTTATAATTTAAACTTGTATAGTTATATTTATCCTTATGTTCTATACTGTTCATAATAATTATAAATACATAATATACCCAGATTTGACCCGTTGACAAGCGTACGGTTCTGCTATCTTTGCTAATGAAAAGAGTGAGTTTAAGTACAAATATCAACAGCCTCCTGTACTTGAGTGATGGAAATGCCCAAAAAAATTCAAATCTCTTAAACAAATTGGGGAAAAAAGTCCATTAATAAAGGGCTGAAGGAACATAGCTGATGTCTTTCATATTTAAATGACATGAACGGTATTACACCTCTATGATTTTGCTGCATCACAACCTATATTCACCCCACCTTTGTTTGCACTCACTATTTGCATTTCAAAGGGAGCCCATGGAAAACTGCTTTGCATATTTACATTTGATTAGTAACTTTAAATGAACATGTCAAAATCTTTTTAAAAATTCAATCAGTGACCTGGAGGACCACACTGATTCTGTACCCTATAATATAATGTTACAAAATGCTAAACGCAAACTGTTATTAGAATGACATGATATGGGATAACATGCGTTAATGCTGAGTAGAGATATATTAACATGTCTTGTTAATTAAATATGTTTAAGAGAAAAATAATTGTTGAAATTGTGGTGTATACATAGGCGAGAGGATAATGTTGGGAGCTGAAAGTTACGTGCCTTGCTCAAGGGTACGTCAGCAGTAGTTTTTAATACTCACTTTCTCTGGCCACATTTTCTAAACCAGGATTTTAAACCAGTAACCTACCAGTTATAAGCATGCTTCTCTAATGCTACTGCTACCCCCATTGGATAGTATTGGATTCCAATATATCAGAAATGATTAGGGCGCAGGAACCATTTGGATAAAGCAATCTCTCACTGATTTATGGATACATCTTATTTCATAGTGTATTCCTCCAGAAAGACAGACTCATTCAAATTTCATGACCATCCCTTAGTGGTCCCATTATTATGTATTTTTTACACATCTGCCCATAATAGTGAATTAAAAGGAGGGTGAAAGAATGGTCAAGCTCCCACATCATTAAAAAGATCCCAAATTCAAGTATTCAGAGGAATGGTTAGCAATGTTAGGAAGCTTCGTCATGGTTTGGAAAAAATAAAACGGCCTCTACATTTCTGATGCAAACTTTGCTCCGCAGCGACTCTGTATATGGTATTAAATATGAACTAACGATATGATTATTAATTGGGCCTATTGTAATTTGAGGATTCTGGGCTGCATATTGTTGGCAGCTCTCCACGGGGTCTGTCTGTGCAGGAACGTGTCGAGGGGGTACCAGCCTGGATGCCTCAGCCATTTAGAGAGCAGCTTGCCACTCGCACATCGGCATACCAATGAGTGGGGTTAAAAAGGCACGGCTCCACTCCGAGACAGCTCTCCTTCTGCAGCTCAGCTCCAAAGGGTCTCCACGGACTAATTTCCAAAACCACCTCTTAATGTGGGCTTGTGTCAATCACCCGAACAGACAGCTTCATCCCCTGATATGGAATAGTCACACAGTTGAACCAAGCAGAGCAAAGGCAATACATTAGTGCTTTACAGTAACTGTCACATATGGAAAATAATAATAATAAAAAGCTCTTTAACTGCAGAGGGGTGGGAATTAATACCTCTTTAATTCACTTTTGTTCACATTTACATTGCAGTGGTAAAGACTGGAATCAAAATATGATATGTCACAACGATTAATGCAAATAATCTTTTGGGAACCAAAGTGTGGATTTCATGTTTCACAAATGGTCAGGCTATACACTTTAAGCTGTTCATGTTGCATGTATACTTTTAAATATATATAACTAAATATAAGCTCCAACAGAGTTACTCCTAAGTAACTATACCAAAAACTGACAGTTATAATTTCATTCTAGACTTATTAATGCACTTTTTCAAAGCCTGTGGTTTTAACTAAATTGTGAAGAATAGGCAAAGTGCTGTTTGAGAAACACATCACCAATATTCTGCATTTATTTATGTCCAAACCATATTATGTTATCAATCTTGTCTTACATTTTTAAGTAAATGAATTAATCAGCAAATATATTAATCTATGCCATGGATGTAAATATGGCCATTACACAGTATATTCATAACCATACCACCTTTTCTCTCCTTCTATGTAACTTCAAAACAAAATCTAGTCCCATGTCCATAACATATGGAAAATACGCTGTAACAATTTTCCATGTTTCTGAGAGGGATGAAGGACCAAACATGCACCTTTATTAAAACTAATATGAATGGAATTATATGTACAACATCTTATCCAGTGTCTCCAGAAGTATTACATTTGTAATTTACAAATGTAGACTCAATTAAAGTATGCTATGGTAACATTACTTATTTTTCTTTTCTAAATCACTCATTGACATACATGAATTACAAATGTTTCTGTAAATGCTGTCACATGTTTTGTACGCCATAAGTAGAGGACTTAATCAAAGTATGATTTTATATATGATATAGTTGAATGTCTTTTAAGAGCAGGGAGTTTGACTGTCATACTACAGATCTTATTGTCAACACTGAGCCTAAGCATTGATTACAATATGATAACGCTGAGTGTTTTGGTGCCTTATGTCAAATCTACTAGCACATTCCCAATGAATAATCTAGATAGCAAACATATCTGTACGATAGCATGAATAATAAACCATTTTTGGGAAAAAACAACACATATATGGACATACATTCAGCTATTGAACAAATATAATAGGTAGAGATACATTTTTTATTTTTTATTCAAAATATAACTACACACTCCATTTAACTCCTAAAACGCAACTTATCACACACTTCTGCTGAATCCAAAACCCTTTTACGCTTTGGCTTCTCTGAACATTGAATAGCTGAGAAACCGTCACATACTGAGTTTTGCTTTTCGTGTTACAATCCAAGATGACATACGACACAAGAAATGATGAGAAAACTGTGGGGAGGCTTCCAGTAGATTGATTCTCCCATCACTTCATTCTTTTCCAGTTAGTCTTTTATTGACTACAAAGGTAGAGCCGTCGCAAAGCAGAGAGAGAGAGGAGTGCACCAGCCTGCCCTGTTTAATCCATGGGGCATTGAAGGAGGGTGATCACTTCTTAAGATCACAAAGGCCTACAAGGAAATCAGTGCAGTCTATAAGATCCCAAAGCTGATTTAAAGGAGAGATGTCCCAGGTTGGGCTCCAGGCCTTTAAGAGGAATAAGGCCATCCTGTACAATACCATTCTAAGGCTCCTGAGAAAAGCACTATTCATGGTCAAATAAGACGGTCTCAGGTTTGAATGGTAACCCAGTGTCCCTTAGAGAAGTAAAGACGTTTGCTTCTTACAGAAAGAAAAAGCAATATCAGAATTATCCGGCTATTGCATCAGTGACATCATGTAAGTGCAGATGCATGTAAATCCACTGTGTTGCCTTGATATGTATCTACTGATGTGTATATCATACATTTCCAATTACATCTATGTACTCTGATAGGTAGGAAGGAAATCCTATAAACTGTGGTTACACTGATTCGGTCTTATGGGCAGATCGAGTCCATCTTTATCCAGAACCCTAATCGAACTAGAACAATATGACCCTGACTAGCAAAATGAAAACCCACATCTTCAATTCAGGCACACAGAGGGAATAAAAGATAAGGTTGTTATTTATTGTACTAAATATTTATCAAGCATTTTGCTGTACAGCCAAAGGACATTTTGTGAAATAACCAATGTTCTGTGTCTTCTTGCAGGTTTGTCATCTTTATTTCAAGAGCACTGATAACATTTATGAGCTCTAATCTATTTAATGATGAGTGTTCATTCATCCATATTTCTATAATCCCAGTCTAGCAGTTATAACTTTGCTTAATTTGTAACAGAACCAGCAAGTTTGAGCTGCATATCCTAAAGTCCTAAAGAGTGAGTGCAAAATTAATGAAGGGGGAACTCTGACTTTTAGTCAATGTAAGAATGTCATTAACGTTATTATTCAGTCACCTCTATGGTCCTGAATTCAGATCATAGAGACCCCATGTGTTGAATCCTGATGGTGTGTATTTCCATTCTCTCGACATCAGGGGACCCAGAGAGCTGAGAGAGCCACACCTGGGATCCTCTGTATGAGTTTGGTATGAGCGATATCAGTGAACGATCAAAATGTGTACTCCTTTTGGAATAATCCATTTGTATATATTATAAATGCAGCTGGCAGTAAATATACATAATTTAAGTTTATGTATCGTTTATTTTCTAAATACATTTTCAAAATGTGCATCTTCGTAAAACCAGATTTGCTCCAGATATGGCGGAGGAGGTTTTTTTTATGGCCCATAAAAAATACATTGAGCTGAATACAGGGGACATCAACAAACTAAATCGGGACTGAATAGAAGTTCGCCCCTCCACCATATCTTTTGACCTACTGAGAATATTGTTGGCAGATTAAAGTGAAAATATGACATAGACTGCCTTTAAGTGCAGTAGCTCTACATAGGTAAAAGACTAAAACCACCTGTTACCTTGACAGCTTCTTCCCAAGAGCTGTCACCCCACTCAGCTCTCCACGCTCACCCCCTGCAAACCATCACTATCTCCAGCACTCCAGTTCACCAAACCATTAGAACTGCATGTAAACCTTATTAGTGTTACGATGTAAGAATGTATCATAGTTTTTCACTCTATTCAGTATAAGTGCAGTACGTCACTATACAAACTTAGCTATTGAATAATGAATGTTAAATGTATATTTGCACCACCTATGTGAGGTATTGTTGTCCTTGCACCATGTTTGTCAGCATGTGCTGATGCCAATATGTTTCTGCATCAATGTCACCATGACAAATTCCTCTACATTTATTGTACTTGGCAATTAAGGCGACTGATTCTGATCGGATTTGCATCATGATCTCAGAAATGGAACGTTACCGTCCTCAGAAGTATAATGTTACAAATCAATTGCAGACCTTTTCACTCAAACAAATATTACAAAATACAAAAATGTAATTAAATGCATAATTTTCATAGACATAGTGCTCCAATACCGAAAGGAAGAAAATTGTGTCCAAAATGTATCAAAACACAGACTCATCATTATGGTCAAATTGTGAAATGCAGCCTTTTCAGATACCATTCAGAAGTCCCAGTGAACATTCCAGCAATTTCTCTTTTGAATAGCACAATTGAACATGGCAAAAAAAGTGCCAGAGATCTGTGCTCAATACCGTATAGGCACGCTGGTAAGGGAAGTGCATGCTCGTACTTTGGGGAAATGGTCCTCTGCCAATTGTGCTGAAATTGTGCTATCCTTATCTCAAGTACTGCTTCACAGATATGAGGAGTGTCCTGCTTGGTGAAAATGGTGTCAATGTTTTGTAATTTCATTTCCAATGACAGGGCTCTTCAATCCTTGGGAAGCAGGGGGTTGTTTTTTGAAGTGCCCATAGAGTACTTAGATTCAAGAGGAAGATACAAGTTAATGCAAATGTGTTACACCCTCAAAGTGTGCTAGCGTCGAAAAACAACAATGTGCACACAAATAAGCATCCGAGATAACATTTTTAATTCCATAATCTCATAAAGGAATTGTAAAAGCAGAAGACGATGATTATACTCTACAGCCCCATGCCCACTGCCAGATCGCCTGATGAATGATCTCAGACATGAATGGTGCCTCCTCTAGCCAAAGGTTGACCTAGTGCAAAATTGTCAATGTTCTGTTCCATGGCATCTATAAAAGCACATGTTGATGAAGTCAAACCTGGTATGAGATGTATACAGTAGTAGAAGGATATTGGTGCAGCGTAAAAAAAACCTCACGCCTGAGCAGCCATAGATCATTACCTGCAATGCAGCAGGGAGAACATAGTCTATCCACTGACAATGGACATCTATAATAGCAGTACACTGACAGCAGTGATATACTCTACACCTTTTGTCTATTGCTTTTGATATAGATGCACACTATTTCCACATTTGCACATTTGTTGTTGGTCATAAATATTGATTGAGTTGATTCTCCCACTCCAAATTCCTAGGTATTTCAATAACTGTATATGACAATAACACACGTAAGTGCGTTTAATCATATACACAATATTGATATTTAGGATGAATTTCAGCTTAGCATTTTGAGTGCAGAATTCCTTGCTCATCAAAAATGATTAACTGATTTACATATGAAAGTAACAATATGCAACATTTTAATAGAAATACATTTGATGAGAAAAGTTGAAAAAGTGGAACATTATGCAAACGAGCAAGACGGGTCACGTCACGAGAACCAATCACATTCAGGCAAAAAGCTGGGGATTGTCGGTCTTCCTGATGTGTAACATTTCCGGTGGCAGCCAAAATACTTTAGCTGCTAACTTAATCTCTGGTAGGCTAAACGAGTAATGTTAGCTTGCTGTAGCCACTTGGCTCGCTATCCCGCTAGAGTAAGGTTTCCCATACATATGCTTATGGATTATATTTGGGGAAAGTGGTCGCGCTTCATCTGCATGTACCGTTACCGCCAAAACATTTTTTGAAGAAGAAGAATTTAGCAGATTATCTCTTGAACGTATCATATCTTACAATGAGAACTTTGATCGTATTGAAGAAATTGTGATTTTAAAAAAGAGCTACGGCTGCGTCAACAACATCATTCACGTTTAAAAAAGTATGTTTCGTTAAAGAAAGTAATTCCCTTCTCAATGTAAAATGATCAATATACAGTACAATGTCCAGTGCAATACAATACACATGAACAAGCACATGTATGAGCCCACACACACACGTACACACGGGCAGACACATGCACATGCTCACACGCGTACAGACCTATAGCTAGTAAATTCGTACAGCTATGTTTCTATCATTGGAGAAATGTGACCGCAATTACTCTACCACTATGTGAGTTGACCACCTCTGCAAACCATTACACATAAATGTGTTGTGATCTCTGTGTTCAACAGTCTGTTATGGACCAAGATGCGTCCCCCTCCTTTTAGTGTGCCGTGGCGTCTGGGGTCATGGCCATTTTGCCCATACTCCATTTCTCGGTGTATCTTTCGCAAGCAAACCGTGTGTTGGAGCTCAGACTGAGGCCTCCCTCTGTTGTCAAGTGTGTGTGTGGGTCAAAGAGGAATCTTTTGAAAACAGGATAGGAATACTGGCCAGTATCAAATGAAAAGTATTTACAAAGCTAGAACTATTCTCTTAAATGTCTGACCAGAGCAAACCGATAGTGAATGGAAATGCTGCGGGTGCAAACATCGCTACACCCGTTCTATCACTTTTTGTACCTTTTATACACACAGAAGCATCTGGAAGGCGGCGCCGGACTCAGATTCAATTAACTTGTCTTATAATAAGGGGCAAAGACTGGGATTTAGCAGCGCACACCTAAGGTCCAGAGGTATGATTGACGTTAGCCTCCATTCAACCCCGGCACGAAAGGAAGAGCCGAGTAAACAAATAGCACGCTCCCCCAAAACATTCCCCGCGTAACCGCTGGCACATGTCCGAGACACTTTGTCAAGGAATCAACCCATATTTTTTGGACGTTTGATCATAAAGTACTGTAGTGTCCACAGGATGAGTGCTGAGACGGGCACGTATTGAATAAGTCCATGAGCTACGCTGTAAATCTCTGAGATGAAGGACAAACACTGTGTCTCACATTGCCCTCGGTGTGAGGGAAGAAAAATCCCCTGGGCGTCTTTAATGGCGGATAAGAACAGGGGACGATGAAGGGACACGCAACAGTAAAAGTCCTAATTGTATTTTGCGTTGAGATGATCATATTTTCGTTTGTTGTCTTTAGGTTCTTTCGTTCATTTCCTCATCTCTTCATGGTGGGCATGCTCAATGGTGCAGTGCACGTGTTCTCAATGGCTCTTAGAAAAGAAGTTGCCGTCGGTGTTGCTGAACGACGCAGTGTCAGATCCTGTCTCAAACCTTTCACGTTTCACTCCACTGCGCATTTCACAGTCTCTCTCTTTTGCAGCACAGCCACAGAATACATTAGTCTTGTTGCTCTGGTGCCGGTCATGTTTGGGGAGATGCACGTCTACTATGAACTACAAAATCACAACTGCCAAATTGAAGAGGCGAACACTGGTGTTACGATATGTGTCACGTTACAATGCAACATTACATTCGAACTTCTCTAACAGGGCAGCAGACTCTGTATCCCTCTGCTGCAATTTCATTGGATTTGTAATTATTCCTTTTTCTAACAACAATATGATATATGTGTCAGTAGTGGAACTATGCTAGAGAAACGCCGCTCCTCGATCTCAGCATCTAAAGTGTATAGATACTGTATAACCACACACCGTCACCTTTAACAGCAAGCCAGCCAATCAGTCGGCGCCGTTGCCGTCCAGGACTGTGTCATTAGTGTGTCATTGGGAGGAGAATAATAGTAAATCAACGGGGGTGTTGTAAAGTACGCCTGTGCCGCTTTCATTCCTCCATTTTGCTGTGGAACTTGTGGGACAGTCTCCGTCCCAGCAAGCATCGATCACTATTAGGAGGGCTGATTAGTCAGCAGAGTCTCAGCTCTGCCAGAGTGAGGACAGACGCCTGTGTAGTAGTGCTATTACAACTGACAGCATGTTTATGCCTGTACTTAAACAGGAGGACTCGTGTTGTTTGGAAATGATCGAAGATTGTTTCCTGCATAAATCAGTGACACAATCCTCTTTTCATTTTTACCAATTTAAGAGATAAACTGTCATTTAGGATGTTTTTTTCACCCCCAGTTTGAGTTCAGTCATTACATATTATAACCAATGTGTGTTGAAACATTTGATTAAAATACAACAACAACAACAAAAATCTAATTCTTAGGTATTTGAGATGCATATAGCTTCACAGATTCACATGTTATCTGTTATTTGTATACAACCATCAAACAATGTGAAGCACTGCTAGTCTGCTGTCTATCTTTTCTGGTGAGGGATGAAGGACTGTTTCCTCCAACAGACTACAACAGCAGCATCTTTCCAAAATAGACCAATAAATCAACATTATATCCAATGAATGGTTAATTATTGTCATTTCTATAATGCATGTAACAGATTTTGGATGACCATTGTGTGTTCTCTGTGTCCTACAGCACAACAAGCTATCAGTCACTATCAGTTTACTGTGAGAACTTCGGTCCGCATCCCTTCATGCATAACAGAATAGAAGAACATCACAAATCCAAAGTGTGGCGAACAGCAGAGTGGAAACATGCTATGTTCAGGTGTGGGGCTTCTAGTAAGTCTGTGGTTCCCCAGAGAGAAGTTGACTGGTTGGATACTTTCTGCCCCCTTGTGGCGTTACTGTATAGCATGAGCTCGCATCTTCATCAGGAGACCAACAGGCCACTGACCAGAATTAAATAGATTTTGTATTAGATTAGATATATAGGTGAATATGAAGATGTATAGCATGTAGATACATATCTGAAATCTTGTCATCACTCTCATTTCATGAGACGGATATGGTGACGGTATGAAACATTTTATATTGTCAAATCTACATGGAAGACAATTTGGTACATTTGCATCAGATATCACTTTTCTCTCTCTCAATGTATTAAAGTAGTTTAACACCATGCCATCTTTTAGTCATGTTTACGTCAATTTAAGTTTTTCAGTTTTATTTCTAAATGTATACTACCGCATCCTAAATAAATTCAAACTAATAGTTCAATGAAGACATCAAGGTAAATAAAAACACAGAGTAGATTCATGTGATTTAGAATCAGTTACATGATACAGAGATACAGATCCTCTCTGACTGAACGAGATTAGACAGAAACTGTTCACAAATGCCCAGCGAAAGGTCAGAGTGGTATTGAATTTATTCGAATATTTTTCAAAATACCTCCTGGCATTGCAAATATTTTTGACTACAGGGGAAGGATGAATCCCCACTCCTGCATGCTCCCATCTCTCTCTCTCTCTCTCTCTCTCCCTCTCTCTCTCTGTCTCTCTCTCTCACACACACACACACACACCACCACACAATGCCTGCCAATCTGTCCAGAAAAACACCGCTCTGGGTTATTCATCGATTGACAATTCAAATCCCAACATATGCTGCTCTGCATCTATTCCACTGCTCTCTGAGAAATGGACAATTTCCTAGTTCTTCCACGAGGCTTCCTACCCCGTTCAGGAGTCACTCGCACACCATGTAAATGAGAGAGAAAAGTGGGCAGGAATGTAAATTGATCCAATACGTGTGTAAATGCGCTTGTGCACATGCGCGCACGTGGATCTGTGTGTGTGCCACTGTGAACATTTTGACCTATTTTGCTGAAAAATGCAAGGGAGATATATCATCCTAAGTTCTGCTCTGTAACCTTGAAGTAAATTGCCCCATGATATATATCATGTTGTTTTCAAGTTTCCCCACTCCTCTTTGCCCGAGTGCATGTTATGGTATGAATGATAGGGAACGCTGGAAAGTGTATCTGAGAGTTTGGGCCTACTTAGTTATACGGTCTGTGTGCAATAACGTATACCCCAAGTGCTGCGCTGTCCAACATCTCAGCTTTACTTTACTTTTCATGTCTTTCCCATCTCCAAAATGTTTTCCTATCCGAGACCCCCCGCCCGTTTTCACCCCTGTCGTTTTCCCTTTCCTATCCGTCCGTTTGATCACCCGAAACATCAGTCCATCACCACCGGACGCTGTGGTTTGTGTCTCCCCGCTGTCCGCAGCTCTACCGTCTGCCTTCCAGTGAGAGCGCCTCCCCGCC
>OMOT01038995.1:0-27029 GCA_900312575.1 Acanthochaenus luetkenii
CATTTAAGTTCAATTTTAAAGAGCATAAACGTTATGTTCATGTTTGCTAACATTGGTGTATTGCAACAAAGACAAGTAAAAAGACAAGTAAAAGCAAAGTCATGGAAAAAAGAAGATGAAAATTACCGCAAATTCATTGTCCGGGTCCTTCTCTCCCTTCCTCACTGGCCTGGAATACTGGAATTTATGGACTTCGTTTACTGTGTAGAAGCTGTGGAGAAGAGACCAGCACTGAGTAAATTAAAAGTGTTATGGGCAATCTACAGCTTGATTCAAAGGTTGATTGCTTTGCTTCAGGTCAAACACAGGACACAGTGCTTCCACACTGGCTCTGCCAGGAGCTATGGCATTTAGCATGTTGGCAGGCTGTCTAGGGAAGAAATGACCTCATCTACATCGAAAATAAATTCATTTTGGGTTGGAGGCATCTCCTGAAGCCAGTCCTCTTAGTCAGACGTGTGGAGAAGCTGCGGCATACATGACGGAGGCACATCACTCGCAGGGATGAACCTCCCCAAGTCAGGTTAATAGACTTTTCACACCAGGAAAATGATGGTTACAGGGGCTGTGGGGAGCAGCTGTCAGTGATTCACACAGTACACAGACATGTGCACATGCTTATTCCCACATAGACACACACTTTCTCCTTCTACATATTTCAATCTGTCTCTCCTACAGACACAAATCCACATTGAGTGAGGACTCACCTGGGGAACTGATTACCCTCGCACAGCATATTGCATTTTCCCATTCCTAAAAACATGGCATATGGTTCACTGAGTGGAGTTTGACTTTATTAGCAAACTGTCATGAATAAAATATCAATAGAATCAATGCAGTTTCAAAGCCGATGCCCTTTTTTAGTTATAGCTCTACTTTGAACAATTGGGATTGTTCATGTTTTGCTGATGAAAGGTGCCCGTTCTGCGCGCTCCGCTGGCAGATTGAGAGAGCACACAAACCTTGAGTGTCATTCAAACTCCACAAGGGCAGTACGCCTAGACTCAGGCCTCACTGGCCCTCCACTCACAGCCATTTCTGTTGTACCCAAAATCAGATTTCCCCCTCTGTGCTTGGTCACAAATGTCAACACAGTACTTAATGAACATGATAAGGCTCATGCCCAAATTAGTTGAGAGAGCGTGGCTTGAGCCTCAAAAAACTGAGCCTGGGAGCTTCTGATTTAATAAAAATATTAATAAAGCGGCTTTAGAGCAGCTTTGCCACCCCAATTAAGTATTTTACATTCCACTAGCTGGTGGGATGGAGATGATGCAGTGGCATGGTCTGGACAAAGCAAGGTCAGATGCTCTGCCTGCTGCTGTAACCCTTTGGCTCATACAGCTCAGTCTCATTGCTATGCACCGCTGATCTTTTGCACAGAATGAGTGAGAATAAACGAGACAAAACAGAGAGTAACAGAGAGCGAGACAGAGAAACCGGCAAAAGCAAGTTGAGAAAGAATGTGACAGCGGAGGGGGCAGAGTGAGAAAGAGAGCAAGAGATGGAGAGAAACAAAGAGACACAGACAGGGAGAGAGAGAACATAGGTGGGAGACAGAGAGCGAGACAGAGAGATGTATAGAGAGAGACAGGCAGAGCAAACAGTTGGTGTGGAACACGCCTCTATCACTCCCCACACATGGCTGTCTAATCCGGGCTATTAACAGAGTTACATATTCCAATCAGACCCTGTTAGCAAACAAGCCAATAGGCTGCTGGGGGATTAATGCAAGAGGATGTGACCAACACCATAGGCTTGCGTGATAACATCAGCCTACAACATTTCAGAGTACATATCTTCTTTTAATTATGTCCAATGTTGCGCTGGGTGGCATCGACCCTGACGTATCAAAGTGAATTTGCACAGCTGAGTGATGTAGTGCGTGATTGGCATGCAGGTTGGGTAAACAAGCGGGTGTGTGGGGGCCCACTGTTTGCTGGGTTCGGTTCGCCATGCCAAGGTAGGAATAATGTTGGAGAAACAGTGTTGTGCCTGGCACAGTGGCTAATACTTGAGGCTGGGGGACGTTAATAACCAGGAGGACTACAAGAAGGTCAACTGCTGTTTGTTCTACACAAACACATTTACATTTAGATTTATTCACCTCCTCCGCCTCACCGCTTTACTCACCGTACTAGAAAAGGCTACCATGACCTCATAAACTCTAAATTGTTTTAGTGTGACTGGGGAAAGTAAATTGGGCTTGCAGAATATAAATGCATGAACACACACTGTAATTGTAAATAATGCACAATAAAAAATAAAAAATAATGAGCATGTAAGGGGCGGGGATATCTTGCTTTACCTCACTATTTGTTCAGAGACTGGCTTGTTTTGGAACTTGGCAGGGAGGTCCAGGATGGGTTTCACTGTGAAACACTGGATGTCTTCAGCAGAAACATCAAGGGAAAATTTTAACGTTGTGCTGAAACAATAAACAGCTAATAACAAATTCAAATAGATTCCTAATGAGCTAAACATGAATGAGAAATAATGACTGATAGTGCGTATGCATCATTGCTTAGGAGAGTATGATAGTGATGCTTCCTTTAATTTTGTGTGCCGGTGACATTTAAGATGGTGGCTGCACTAAAAACATCCATGTAAAAAATAACCTCATTCAATTCTAATAAAATTATTCTACCAAACAATAAAGAGGAAAAATAACAAAATGTGCACTATATTGTTAAACCATGATTCCATGAGTCGTGCTGAGGATACATTGTCCAGGGGAACTCTTAGTGTCCTCGCTGGGCGGAGTGGTTGTCTTCATCTTCTCTGCATTGGGGAACTGTGTGAGGAGGCGAGCCTCAAAGTCCTCCCTGCGCTCATACTCCTTCCCACGGTAAATGAACATTTTGTTCTGGAGGACAACAAAGGATATAGTGAGACCTTGAACATATACCCGTGTCACGCACACACACATGACAGCACACACGCAAACACACAGCCATGCAGGTGGGTAGTAATTTGCACACACATTGTGGACACAATCCCCAATTTACAAGCCTGAAAATGATATGGCAGTACTTATGCATACAATGTCATTTAATATGCCATTTCACTGGCACTCTAGAGCCAGTGGCTAAAAGTCATTCAGTGATGGTAGTGGGGTAAGGAGACAAGGGACAATCACAAAATTGTGATACTTAATGGAAGTTACAAATGATGAGAACAGCTTTGATTTGTAAAATAACTTGGCATGGTACTTAATCTCCATATTAAACACCTGAAAATGAGATTGACGGCAAATTCTTGGCACCTCTTCAATCATTAGTCAATCCCTGCTAACGTCATTGTGGGCTTGCACCGGGAGGACTTGTGTTTTAGCAAATTGGCGCATTGAGCACACTCCAAATGGCTACCAGTTTGCTGGGGGCTTTCACACAAAAGGCTGCTGCAATCTAGTGCTACTGGAGAAGTGGCTCAAAACCACTGCAGTGGTACTAATGCCTCAGCTAGTTCAATCAACACTTCATCACTGGCGTAGCGGCTGAGAATGGGCCCTCATCACACTGTTCACAGCACTTTGGCAATAGGAGCTTGAACTACTCTGGACATCAGCAAGCTCCACATCTCATAGAGGGATAATTGAGATTCATTGGCTTCATTAATTAGCTAAACACAGGCATTACACAGTGAACAGAGCTTTAGAGTAAGGATTGTGTTTAGATAGAATAGCCATAGCCATTTGGTATAGACAACTTTGAACCATACCATGTTTCTTTCTTTCCTGCGTAGACCCTTGCTGCAGAATAGCTCATGCACAGTAGACACTTCGATTTCCAATTAATTAAATTAACTGCAGCAATGAAATATGCCTTGGACCATTTTCAAATTTGCTTTGACAGACAAGGTGACAAAAGCACATTGATTTCCTGAGTGATCCATTCCAATCACAGGAGAATCAGCTAAACCTGCCTGATAATGAGCGGCTGCAATTCTCAGCTGGTGAACAATTGTAACATTTGTTTTCTATTTTGCTCGAAATCATTAAAAACGGATCGTGGAGACTGAATCATTTTCTATAACTGCTTACTGCTAGAAGCAGATTCACGTTGTATTGTTTAGCATTCTGGTGGTGTGTGTACTCATCTCAATGTCACAATTCTCATTTTCATTAGCCTCAAACCCAGACTGTCTAGTTATGGCAAAGAAAATCACCATCATTGAGAGAGTAATTCATACTAAAATTGTCTTACTTTCTTGGCTGGTGAGTAGAAATACAATATCACATAGTCAAATAAAGACAAAGGAACAACAGTTAGTGTTGCCGCTATATTAACAAGCTTGAATGAAACACAGACGGTCAAGATCTTAAAAGTTCCTTGTTTGTGGCAGTTAAGACTGGAGGGGTTGAGAGATATGGGCAAAACTGTGGTTAAGGAAAAACCAACAGAATATCAATGTCTCACTGTCGTGGCAGTGATACTTTCCAAGAAAAACTGTCAGCAATGGGTGACAATTGTATTGTAAGGATCAGATGAGGTTCAACGGAAGCCCGAGCCTGATAAAAAGGCAATCTTGGTTCATGCCAAACAAAAAAATACATTATATGAGAGGAGAGCACAACGTGTTCCTCAAAATGTATGAGCCGGGAACTTTTCTTTATCGTTCTGTTAGTGTGCTATGGGGTCTGTCTGAGGAACATTCTGAATGATAGAACATGACAGCTCATATCCGAGTGTCTCGGAATGTGGTGTGTTAGGATACATATTTCAAACCAACTTTCAGACCCTGAGCTCTTCTTTGAGCTGAGCCCTCACAAGAAACTCACAACAGGGATTAAGTGAAGTTCAGTATTAATAGGAAGAGATGGGAGAGGAGGGGAAATACGGAAATTGGATATAATTTGAGCGAGACCATTGCAGAAGAAATCTGTCTCTGAAATAATGAGAATATCTTCGGCCGAAAGTAAGTTAAAATTCTTTATAGAGCAAACTAATACAATACCAGCTTTCAATAATGCTGCCTGACAAGGTTTTGGGAGTTTCAAGGTTGAAATTATGACTTAAGATAAACATGCATAAACTGTCTTTACAATGCCTTGATTGCCCTGTAACGGACCTTTCAGAGTCACCAAGAGCACCCATCCACCCAATAAACCAAAGCACATACAAAAGAAGATATCTGAGACCAATGACACAATTGTGTCTGCAGATCAAAATTGAGATCCGTGATCGAGAGCATGATACGATTAGCAAATATCCCGATGTCTAACCACATTAACAACTAATACACCATAAGCAGCTGAATTAAGCACCCTTGCATAAAATCAATTCTTAAGGGCGTGAATACAAAATAGCCTTTATCAGAGTATTGATTTTGTGATGTAACTGACTATTCCCAGAGGCCCGGGCGATGCTGCAACACAAACAGCAATATAAGGAGTAAAATAAAACACTGCAAACTGCATGTATTATAATTAGTAGCACATAGATTAATGCTTCCTGGTGTACTCACAGAGCATTGTGCATTAATATATAATAATGAAACATATGAAGAGGGGATACAACCTCAGAGCCACAGGACAATGTGAGGGCCATGAGGCAAGAGCACTGACTATAATAATTGTATTATTGTGTAATTATTAGCTCACTATCAGGACAATATGCTTCACAGCTATTTGGCTGCATTCATTCAAAAACAATCAGATTATAAATTTTGCTTGGAAAATAAATATTTAGAGAAAACTGGGTTGCAGTTAAGGCTGATATTTACTATGGTGTGCAGACCAGCTTGCATCTTGTAGCATAAAAGAAGCCATTATTTCAAAAGAAAAATTAACTGAGCTGTGGAGATAAGTCCTAATATTCCATTCCATGGAACTCCTATTTCAACCGGGTCAATGAAGAGCCTTTTTTTTTCTTCGTATTTGCTAAGACTGCCTGGTATACAACTGATCTGGTTCTTTCAGGTGAGGTCGAACCACTGCCAACAGAATAAAAGGGAGAAGAAAGAGGACTCATTGCAATCCTCAAAATGCCTTTTAAATAGCCAGTTAGATTAGGCCAGTACAGCTTGCCCAATATGAAATGGAGTTTCTTCTTTGCCAGATGAAAGGGGTTAGGAGGGATACACCGAAAAAAGAACGTCGTGAAACGGCTGTTCTTCACAATGGAATGAAAAGGAGTACGATCGTAGGATTACTGTTCTTGAAACCGGCCCTTCAGACTATCTCACGAGGATTTTTGGGGCATTTGGTGTGGTTTGATTGCTTGTGTGATAAAAACATCATGAATTCCCACCAGAGTGGAAAGCCAGATCTTCAATATGCAGTACCCCTGTTGAATGACAGCCTTAGAACCACCATGCAAAAGGGAACACATCTAAAGGCAGACAGGTCATCCTTCCTCAGCTCTACAGCCCTCCGTAAACTTTGAAGAAACTCCCTGACCTAAAACTGAGCCCGCTATGACACAGCATCAATTTCATTTTCTGTCTAAATGAAAATTGATATGGGGAGAGAATAAGAGCCCCATCACAGACAGAAAGCAAAAGAGCCCTGATATGCACTCAATGGCACCTCAGACACTGCACAAGGCTGGTGAGTAAATATCAAATAACAGGTGCATCTCAGAGAGCGAGAGAGAGAGACCTTGCTTCACTCTCCAGATTTCAATCCATTTTGCACACTGCTTCCACATCTCAATGAGCTCTCTGCCTTTTTCAGGGAGAGACAACCCTCTCTCCCACACAGAAGGGCATCTTTCCGGCTGTTCTGGATCTTCTCTGCAGCCCACACATGGAACAGCTGGTTATAATTCACAGTTGGTTTTCTGTGAGTGAGCAAGCAACTGAAAACCAGACCAGATGGGATGTTAAACAGTCCTTACCGCCACAACATCCAAAAACCGTGGGAGTGAGGGGTGTGGAACGCATATGTACTGACGGCTGAGGCCAAAGAACTAAGCTAGCACTGGTAAACCTATTGATCGTCTGTTTTGACAAGTAGCTCGCCCAGACTGAGCAGCTGGAGGAAGAGCTATCAGCCATGTGCAGGTTTGGGAAAGTTGTGGGAGTATGTTGGTGCGTGTACCTACCCGGAGGAAGGAGGGGAAGCCCATGCCGTAATAGCCTACAGCAAAGTAGTCTGATCTGGGCCGGATGACCTTCACTATGTTCTCGTAGAACTGGGCTTGCTTCCGCTGTTGGGGGACACAATGTTAAGCTTCAGAGACATGGACATTAACAGAGAGTAAAACTGTATGCATTTGACAACTGTAAGCTCAGAAACAGCTGTATACAATGAGATTCATTCAACAACACATGTGCAACTATACATACATAATGCATGTTGTAGATATCTCTCTCCCTCCCTTACAGACACAGGACACATGTTCTGTATCTATCACTTTAGAGTAATAGTCCATATACTGGAATAACTTACTAAACTCCAACCATGACATTATGTGCAGTTTAGCACACAAATAAAATGACTTACCAAGGATGCACTAAGCTGCTCGAAGTCAAACATTTCATTCTCATACTGTTCTGCCAGTTCCTTTCCCAAAATAATCGCCTCCTCCCACATCTATTGGACACATAAACAGAGACAGTTAGCAAATGAGTTAATTATCAAGGTACAAGTTGAGAGAAATAATTCCTTTCACAGCCAATTGAACAACATAAACTGTCACAGTTTATGTTGTCAACTTGCCTTTTTGAAAACAAATAAATCTGAATGCTATTGAGCTTTGAACTCAACTGGGTATGCACAGGAATCAAAGAGCCTTATGTCAATATTACTTTGTTTCTCTGATTGAATACGCTATAACGCGGATGCCATTCCCTTGAGGGTTTGCGAATTGATTCTAGTGATGCATTTCCCAATGTGCAGTCTCCTCCAGTGCAGTGGAATAGTGGTGGGGATAGATGGGAGGCAAATTAACTTTTAAGTGGCCTTTTGACAGACTAAACTGGGCTGAACTGAGCCGGGCCAGTCTTGGGGAGGGACTGAGTCCAGACTGCTATTCCTATGACACTCTTATGAACCATCCTCAGTCGATACCATCCTCTATTAGTGTTATTCGTACATCCACTGTAACACTTCATAATTACTCAGTATGTGTGCATCTTTGTTTATCGGGCTGCTGCACCCCAAATGACACGAGTAAAGTCTGGCTCCAGTCCTATAGCCCCAATCCAGTCTTAGCTAAGAGGCAATTTGTTCCCCTTTGTTTTGAAGGAGCGCATAAAAACCCGGTCCCCTCCTGCTAGGACAGATTTTCTCAGATTGACGCATCTATGAATGGCCTGCTCTTCGCCACTGAATAGGGTAGCATCATACAGAGATGACAATGGTCTTTAAAAGAGGTATAAAGGTAACAGAGAGAGGAGGACAGCGGAGGAGAAGAGGTTTTATGTAAGACAGGGGACAACAGAAAAGGAGAAGAGTCTCTCTAAGAAGTGACCGCTTGTGTGGGGATCATTTACAATCCTTGGTCTGTGCGAAGGGAAAACAAAACTGTCGTTTAGCATTCTTCCACACAAGCTGCCTTCTCCTGCCAGAGGGGGTCTTAAACAGAGATGAACGCATCCAAAAATAGCATCCACAGGTTCCAGGGGTTTGTCATGATTTTGACCACTCTCCCCTTCTCTTTATAAGCTATTGCATTTTGTCTATGTGAGTGCAACAGGATCTTGTGTGAGGCTGGCCTCTGTCTCTTACCTTGCCCTTGTCGAAATAATTAATAATCTGCTGGTAGAGCTGGTCCTTGAGCTGCCCTTGAGTGTTGGCCTGGTAGCCGTCTCTCTGGGTCAGGTGGGCTGCACATGCCTCCTCTGACCACTAAGGAGGACAAGTAAGCATTGGGGGTCACACACTGCAACACAATGCAATACAATACAGAGCAAAAGGGCATATAGATGTCAATAAATCAATTACTGAGTTGTAGCCAATGCAAATGGGTGAGATTGATGTGCAATTCTTCTTAAACCTGCCCTGCGTTCTGGCATGGTAGGATGGAATCTTGAGAAATGGGCAACACAACAGGCGTCAATACATATCGAATGACTCAAGAGTCCATCTGCTTCACGAAAGGCCTGTAACAGCTGAGCCTCCCTGGCGCCTCAAGTGGAGACACCCATTTGTGCCTGCCGCACAGGAATCCCTACAGCAATGCAGTGACCTTAACATCAGTGCGGCATGGTGGGCGGATTACATCTGGAACACGGAGTGGGAGGAGAACAGTTCTAGACTCAGTGACTTCATCTCAGACATCGGTTTTCCTCCTATTGGGGTGGACCTGCCTACACTGGTGTGGGTGAGGCTTAACCGTCTCCGGACTGGCATTGGGCATTTCCACTGCACAGATGGGGCTTGGCTTCTTGCGCGGGCTGCGAGTGTGGTGCAGAGGAACAAACCGCAGACCATGTCATCCTGGACTGTTCGATTTATCGGGCACCCAATGGGACGCATGGTCTGTCGGTTCTGGATGATGACACTGTGACGTGGCTACTGGAGGTGTGCCCCGAAATATAGTCTGGGTGAACCCTGGGGGAGTGGAACGATGAAGATCTTACCCAAATGCAGAAAACGACGAAGACTCCAGTGCATCGATGCAGTGCGCAGCCATCTCTGGCTAATATTTGATGTTATTCAGCATAAGAATACCCACAACAGTGCTCCAACAGGCCAGTACATTGGTAATCCAGTGAAGTGGAGCAAGGGGAGCGGAGAGAAGCATTACTTATGCTTGTGTTAACAATAAACATCAGATACAATTGATTAATGCAGCAGCATAATCTTATTCATTACTCAATCTGCTTGATTCTGTAAACAATGGCAGGCAAAGAATAGGGGTATGAAAAAAGAAACAAAACAAGATTAAAAGGGGTATCCTTTTTAGCTGACCCCACACTCCATCATGCTGTTTTTTACTTTTTACTCAACACAGAGAATAATGAGGATTCTGTTTGGCTAACAGGGAAGATGGACAATTTGACTGGCCTCTGTGTCCACAATGCCTAATCCTATGCAATCCAATGTAATTGACATTCTGTGGTGTTGTGAATAATAACAGTAAAGATCTCTGGGAAAATCTGACCAAGTTGTGTCTGAGGGCTACATTTAAATAGCAAAGCCAAGACATTTGCATACAATGCACTGGAGAGGGGTGAAAAAGTAATTGCTCTGCACATTCTTGCTGTGACACGAAGCGAGATGTTGGGAGACTTTGGCTCAGCCTATTGATCCCATTACAGCTGGACTGCAGCATTTACATGGTTAAAAGGAGATCCATTTATTCAGGAGTCACAGGGGACCCAGCATCGATAGAACTAAAGTGCTGATACATCTCTGACCAATATACATAATGCTGTAAATTCAACATCCTTTACTATACCACTGCAGGTATTCTACCAGAGGCCTTTTTGTTCTCCCGGGGACTATTTTTATTCTCTATAAAATAATTAATGCTGGTGGACAGAGTGACACTAAATCACGCAGTCGTCGTTCACAGCCAAGCTCGTTTACAGGCGAATACAAAAGAAAGATAGTGATTCCAAAGACTACATGGGACAGCTTATTGGAGAAGCTCTGGGGGAACAAAATCAACCTAATTTCACAATATCATCCCTTGTTTTCTCTCTGAGAGTATGCAATGTTCAGCAGTCAGCTAATTATGCAAATAAAGATGAGATGTGGGTGCAACCATTTTGAATAAAAGGCAGAGAGGAACAACTCCAAATTCAGTGTATACCAAACCCCGGCTAGGAATAGACACTGCAGCTCTTTGTGCAGATAATTCTATTTGGATGTGGTGTATTTTTGGCAACAATATAAAACTACCAGGCATACAGCAGGCATAAATTAACAAATAAGGCAAATAAATACATCATTATATCTAATAACATTTATTATTGGACTATAATCTCAACGTAATCCTTCAAGATTTCCGTAGTCATTCAAAAGATATCAAAGATATAAGCTCTACAGAAAGTGTGGCAGCAACCTACCCTCTCCCCACTTTAAAGCAGAGGTGCCTCGCACTGCATCCTGTGACTTGCAGTAAAGGACCTGCGACTCTCATATTCAAGCTGACAAGGGGACAGTGCTATCTTGAAGTGCCTCGGGTGGCTTCACGCACATTTTCCTCTGCTTTCAACTACGTCTGAACTTTTTTCAAGTCAGATCAGGTACTAGCCATCATTTACATGGGCAGGTCTACGCAAGGTGAAAATGATGCTGCTCAGCAAGTCTGCCCTCTCATCAGCCATCTCCTGCCAGTGTGGGATTAAAGCAGGGTGGACCTATCTCTCCTACCAGACTCCTATACACATTGAAATTCACAGATACACTTGTTCGATGCCTAAGGTTAAATGCCATCTGGCTGATACTGGCTTACAGTACATCTGGATTCTGCCATCTGTGCGGTTTGAAGAGGAATTATTCAACAGTGTGTGTTTTCTAGTGAGTGTATTAGTAACCTCTGTTTGTGTTTGTATGTGTGCTCTTGTGTGAGCGGTTTCTGTGTACCTTGAGCAGTTTGGCGTGCAGCAGCAGAGTGTAGGCAGCCTCAGTGTAGTTGTCACACTCTTTGTGGAGGTCACAGAGCTTGTACAGGTACCTGGCAGGAAGGATAAATGATTTATGGGTCATGCCTGGGTGGGCCTCTCACACTTTAACAATAGAGACAGAAAGTTAACTCTGCAAGACTGATGTCTCCTGACAGCCTCTTTTACCTCAAGTAACGCTTGCCAGACGAAAAGTATGACTGGCTAAATTGTGCAAATGGAAACGTATTCTAACTAAATCAAAACTCCTATCTTGGATCTCAGGCGACATAGCTGGGAGTAAAGGAGCCAAAACGTATGGTACTTTGTCTCTGATGGGGAAATGTATTACCGCTGAATAGGGTAATGTCTCAGCACCGAGTCACCTAATGCATGTAATATACCTAGCAGTGTCCTTTGTGTGACCGGGGCCAGTGAGAGTGTAGTAGCAGTGTGTGTAAGATACGTTTTCATTCACATGTCGATAACCGCAAAGCCCTCAAAAGGGTTGAATGTCCATAAATATTTACATGAATAAGGCAGGATATGTCCAGGTCTTACCTGATGTACATCTCCTCTCTCTCTATCTCCTTGTAAAAGTTCTAGGGGAAAGAGACAGGCGGTTAAAATGGGTTAAAGAGAGTTCATAGCTTTTCACCATTATTAGTATTTATATTTTTTGCAAAGCCACTATGTACCATGCTAGATTATACTGCATAACACTTAACTGATCTCCTGGCTAGCACTGAAAAGGTACATTTTAAACAGAACCAGCACAGCGCTTGAGTGAATATTACTGTCAGTCTAAATGTTGAATATAATCACACGTAGCCTGGGTTCCTTTCAATGGCTTATTTTAGGCTCAGCAGTCACATGAGGGAATATTGACATTTCACTGCTCCCAGATGAAATGTCATTTCACAAAAGAGAGGCCTCTCAGGTGAGCTGCTCTGTGATAATGCCATAATACATTCTGACATGTGGAGGTAGTCTCTATTGTTTCTTGTCTGTGGGTTGTCACATGTCACCACGGCTTACTTTACTGACAGCAATAGCCTATAAACAAAGCCAAGGGGTTGATAACAGGACTGGTTGGTAACTATTGTTAGAGTCATCTCTACAGTCGTTGATGCAGGGTATGCAGAGTTGTCATTATTGCACTATAAAGGTTGGGAACTGAGAGTAGCCATCTTACTAGCACGTTGACAGTGCAGCTCATGCGGTTCTCCTTGTTCTCGTCATGCATGATGGTCCTGTAATCCAGCAACCTCTCCAGCAGACGCACCACCAGAGTGACAAAGTTCTCGCCCGTCTTGGCCAGGTACTTGTGCTTCCTGCAGTGCTCCAGTAAACTGGTATATGTTATGTGTTGGAAATAAATGTGTGAGAGGTTTTTACAAAGTTAAAAACATCAAAGCTTTGCTATTTAGGATTTTGAGAAAACGCTCTTTCTTGCCCATGAAAACAGAGTTTGCACCCAACTGTGCTGACAGCAAATATCACAGTATCACACACACACACACACACACAGCTTGTGTTTGATTGTGGTGGGAAGTCGTGTGATCTCCAGCACACTGATTATTTTGAGGAGTGCTATGTTGCAATTAGCATTATCTAACTGGTCAGAGGCTCAGGCGTAATCCTGCCCATTAATCAGCACTTACATTTTCTGAAAGAGAACTTTGTACTGCTCATCTCCACGGCCCCCCTCCACCTCGTGATCCAGTTTGGTGATGATCTCGTTCTCAAACTGCAAATTACACAGAGCAGGCGTAAATAATCAGTGTAACTAATTTTTCAATTCATTAACGCCATCTCCCTATCTCTCTCTCTGCATCATGGCTTGGTTGAAGGGATCTGTGCTTCATACTTCACTGTCCCCCCTCTTTCAGCCCAGCTGGCTGTGAGCTGGTATTCATCTGTTCATTATTACTAGCTAACTTATCTTTATTTGGATTGGATTGGCTAGAGCAGGGAGCAAGGCCATGTGACGAGACACATCCCCTTACCTGAAACTTTCCTTTCCTATTTACCATTGCTGTGTTGTTGCTGCAGCTATAGCAATTTCTGACAGTGATGCATGGACCTTATATCTCTGGTATTTGTATGTGGCACAGTGGCAGCTGCATAAAAATAAGTTTTATCGTGCTGCAACAACCCAATTTACACAGACTTCTTGATGTGCTGGTACGTTAGCCCGGCCGTGAAAAGAGGAGAGGAGAGCACAGCCAAGTGAGAAAAGTAAACACTGCTCTGTTAAGGTAGGGATTCACACAGCACACACCCGGTGAAGGGAATATTACTGGCTTACAGTGTAAAAAGGGGTCAGGCCAAAGTGAAATTGATCACATTTCACCGTGGGGAGAGAATAAGAGAGGCATTCGCCTCCAATGAGCCAGGTCCTGAGTGACACATTGACATAATTATCAGGGCTCCCTTCACTCCCACCCTAAACAGACTGCACTATTGGCAGGGATGATCTGACAGAAAGCCATCGGCTAAGCTGCCACTGCCTTCACAGCTCTACAAGGCCCAGCAGTGGCACTGGAAGGCAATATAAAGAAGTTTATCTGTACAATAAACACGATTCACTTTGGGAACCCACACTGCAAAGCAGAGAAGTTGCTGAGACATCTTATGGCAAAACAGCTGTAGCCAATTGGATTTCCTCATGCAAAAAATAAGCGTAATTTTGTACTGTAACGAGGCACAACATTAAGTTCCACTTACCGTGGCTGTTGATAGCCACAGCAAAACAAAATTAGATTTACAGAATTACGACTCGTGGCTATAAAACTGTCTCTCAGATAGACCATCCATCTGCCGCCTTTACTCCTCATCTTCCCTCTCTAACTCTCTCACATTTTTTCTGTTACTGTTCTTAGCAATGTTTCAGTAGACACACCCGCTGGAAGCTGCACGTGAAGTGGAACTCGCACTGCATCATGTCAAAGAAGATGGGGATGGTGGCCTTGCGGAGCTCGATCTCAGGAACCAGCGTCATCTCCAGGATAGGACCCACCATCTCAGGAATGAATTTTATCTTGTGTGGGCCTTGTGGAGAAACACGGGAGATGGACATATAAATGCACTTGCAGATTTCCAGTGAGACATTACCAGTGTACAGTATGTTGATTGTGGCAGGGCATACATCATCATCATTGTGCTCTAGCCATAAAAAGTAGATGTTGCAAAAAATTTACGAACAAAAAACAACAACAACCTGAAGTGACATTTATCTGGTAGATAACCTCACGTACAAAATAGTAGTGGGCTAATTCAAAGCCCTGATGAACGAATCAATCTAATCTGAAGGAAAAGCCCTAATTAAAAGGAATCAGACGGGTGGATGTTACAATGAGAGGAAGACCTTAAGGAAGGCACAGGTGCACAAATCGAACACCCCACCACCCGCACCCCTGTCTCACTCTCCATCAAGACTTCACTGCTGAGGTTCTATCGCAACACAACATAAAGCCAATTAGCACCTGACTCGCTATTCTTAGCTGCTGTTCTTTGCCGTGTAGGCACATAATGACTGTGAGGGTAATTAGATGGCAGATGATCACAAAAATAAACTAAGAAAACAACACTTCTGCATATGTCAATGGCTGACATTGTATTTGTGGAGTCTTTACTATTGATCCCAGAAAAAAATATAGGTTTATATATTTATAGGTCACGTTTCCTGTCTGAACAAAATGGACATGAGGAGGTGGTTAAATTACCTAGATTGTACCACATATCCCTGATTTCAAAGCCAATTTGTCTTCTCATGTCCTGGTACCTGAAACACAAACATGGTTAACATTTTATACATGAGCTCTACTCCAAAAGTCAAAAAATAACACGGAAATGCAGTTTTTATGAAATGCCAGTGACAAATTGTGACTTGTGACTCACTGGGTTTGGGAATGGGGTTAAAAAACAAGGGCATAGAAATACACAAGATAGTTTGGTAAGAAGCCTATTTCAATTACCCTAAGCAATGCAAACATCTGTATGAGGATTATAGTAATGCAGGCGTTTGATATACAACTTAGATTAGCAGATAAAGCTGGGAGGATCACTCCCATTCTCACTCTTTGTCTAGGTTTTTGGAGGAGGGGATAAGCTGATGAGCTCTCTAAAGTCGGGGTCATGAACCAATCTCCAAAGAGCCCAGCAGCTTGGAGCCTATCGCTGCCTATCACACTGGCCCCGGTCACACAAAGGACAAATAGTGCAATGGATAGGACAGAGAGAGAATGAGAAGAGAGTGAAACAAAAACTGAAAGACTAAAGGGGGTGGAGACACTGAGTCAATGAAAAAAAAAAGAGAGGCAGAGAGTGAGACCGACTAACACGAAACAAAGGTAATTAGGCCTTAATCCTTTCAAAAATGACTGAAAGTTTGATAGGTGATGGGAATAATTAGATCACAATTTGTTCCAAGGTGAAGAATGTGCAGGAAAGAATGAACCATCTGACAGTCCAGAGATCAGAGTGACTAACTGACTGACAGCTCTGTCTCCTCTTGCTAGCAGACTGACTGGGTCCCTGAGGGGAGCAATGGCACCTCGGCATGACATTGCAAAGGAGTAGAGAGATGGAGAATTTGAGGCGGCCAGTTTGGGGAATTAAGCACTCTCTGAGCGTGCCACCTCTCCTGAGCCCCAATTAATATCCATTCAGAGCCTCCTTCACACACTGACATTTCAGAGCACCCCAAGGCCCTGGCGGAATTCTGAAACCCAATCGATTGTTTTGCCAATATTTCACAAAGACACACTAATATATGATGACACAGATGAGGGGTGCATTAAAGAATACTTAACAAAGGAGCTGCGTCACCTCTCTGCAACCCGGCCAGCTCAAAACTCTCCCTTTACCATCCTTAGCTGGAAGGACTGTTGCAAAGCATAAGGCTCCATCAGTCGGCAGACGTATTGGCAATGTGATAAAATAACTAACAACTGAATAGCCTGCCTCTGTACAGTACTGTAAGGCTACGTGCAGAAGAAAAAAGATACACGGTGATGCATTATGCATAACATCCTTATATTACAATATAATATTCTACATGATTGCTGATCCAGCATTTCAACACCTCTAAGAAACACTTGACTTGAGATGGCTAGAGCAGATGCTGTCCCAAAATTATTATTTTGGATTATCTTGGGAGTCTTTTTGCCTCTCCTCAGCCACACTATAATGTGTGAGAGTGTATGCGTGTCTCCTAATCTGTCCCCTGCGTCTGTGAGCATGTGTGTGTGTTGTGTGCGCAAGACTGTGTATAATCATCGGTGTGCTCGCGCAAGCAGGAAGCATTATGTCGTTGTCAGAGCGGAGACGGATGCTGGTTTGTCACGCTCCTGCAGGCAGTGAGACAAGCAGCTATGACTGTCAGCTGTCAGGTCCTACAACACATACCTGTCAGCCAAGAGGAGGAAGGCTCTTAGAGAGGTTAACTAAGAATAACGACTTGTCTATAGAATTGGAGGGAGTGGTTCTGGGTCTCTCAGCAGCTTGTGCCGTGTATTGCAACAGGCCAGTCTGCTGGGACAAGGGGCAATAAAGGGAAAGGAGAAAAAGAAGAAATGAGGAGATGAGAGGAGGATAATAGAGACAGAAAAAAGTGACTGGAAATGATGCAATGGCCTGAAGGAGCAGCTGAGATATGATCAAAGCCTGGAGAGGCAGAAGTGTGGGATATTTACAAGACTTGACACTATGACACTCCTACTCGTGTGCGAGGGTTTGTTTGTGTATGTGCAGTAACAACATGACTGTATGTTCATTTGTCCAACTCGGCTTGTGTATCTGTGATTGCATTTCCAGGGTGCCCAACCAGAGCCCTTCCAAATAAACAGTTCAAACTTGATTAGCATATAGAGATGCATTAACCCCCGTTTCAGGCCATGCTGCAGCTTCGCAACTCCTTGGGCATTAAATGCTTTATGGCCATGTTAGCCTGATATTCTGTCTTGGCAGTTTGAGGTCAGCGACTGAGCATGTGAAGAAAACGAGGATCACATAGACACCAGTAACAGGCTATAGCTTAACAAACTGAGTTTGGAGAAAAGCTGATGCAGGAGCACTAAACCGCCATATGCCACTCATCTCTGATTTCACCTCTTTATGTTCTCTGCTACCAGACGAAGGCATAATAATTGGTATGGCAGACAGGATTGACAGTTCATGCGCCAGCACACAGGGAAACAGGAATGCAGAGAGGAAGAGGCAGAGTGAAGGTGAGTGGTAGGTGGAGGGAGAGAGAGAGAGAGAGAGAGAGAGAGAGAGATGGAGAGGGCGGGCAGAGGTAGAAAGAGTGGGTGAGAGAGCAATTGACAAGACCTACAGGATATCCTTCTCTTGCTACCTGGTTATATTTGAATGACATGCTTGAGAACATCAAATGAGACAGCAAGGGAGCTACAAGGTGGAGTTCAACTCTTTCCTGTGCCTACGTCATGAATGGTAATTATTGTGTATGTTAATTAAATAGCTGTTCCTACTATGAGGATGGCTAGCAATGTATGTATGACTGTGGGTGGATGTTTATCAGGACTTACAGTAGAATAAAGCATTGGCCAACAAGGAGTTTCTTTGTCAAGCCGAGGCCAGTGTGATATATGCTTTAGTGACATAAGCTCGGCACCTCCTCCAAATGAAAATGAGAGCCAAGAAGCTCCGCTTCTGCCCAGAAAGCATGTACACTTTTGGCTGCATAACCAGACTCTATTGACTTCTGAGAAATTCAAATGTAGATGAATGGCTCTTTGTAGATACAGGCGGCGAATGAAAAGGAAATGTAACTACTCTGAACCTATAGCCGAGGGGGTTCGGCCTGAGAGCAGATTTTCATAAGCAATAGAAATCTAAACAAGGGATTTAAAACCTCAGCCATTCTAAAACCTCACAGTTCAACATACAGCGAGGCGAGGAGCGATATACATTTTTATATTTATCTATTGAAGGGATAAGATAGGAAAAAACCCAAAACATGTATGTTGGAAATGCTTTGAAGGGGGTTTGAGCGGTTCAGAGCCATGCATTTGAATTCCAGGAGGGGGTCCCCGACTTTGTCTGATACAATGGATCTGAGTACAAGACGTGTTCTCCATAACCCCTGGAGTGAATCTGAGGCAGTTTGGCCTTGTTCAGGAGCGCCATCGACTAGTGCATCCTCCAGTGCAGCCATAGGATGTTTGGTATCCCTGCGAGCCTCCATGTGATGAATTACAAAAAGCCTGCTCGTGTCAGGGAGGATGGCCGGTGGAGTGAGAGAGCGCTTGTACTCACTTGTGAAAGATCTTGGCTCTTTTGTCGCTTGAGAAGTTCTCCAGCTGCAATGACTCTTGGGTAAGGAAGGCAACGGCCAGGTGGAAGTAGTTGTTCCAAAGCTGACAGAGACAAAGAGCGAGAGAGTGCGGAAGGGTCAGAAAAAAAAGGGAAAAAAAAGACTACTGAACTCACAGTCCATGATTGACTAACATACAACAATATCATACACTACCACACCACGGAACCGCATGGGCTTTGGCCCGAAAGCCTTAGTTGCATTAAATCAAATGTCAAAAGGTTTTGATGAGGAGGGTCTACTTCTGTGTCGAGGCTGTCCCAATGGAAGAATAGGTTGGTGATTTTTTGCTAACAGACATAACAACTTTGTTTCCATCCATAAAGACCTTTAAAGCTCAGAGCAGTTAAGTTGTCAACTACATTAACATTCTTCCATATGTCACAAATTTGAAAAGCAAGCAGAAGAACCTGCTATTCCAGAGAGCAGGTTAAAATATTCCGAAATGCAAATCAAATTGCTGGCCATTACAGAGTACTGTAATTGAAGTTTCCTCAACAATTTTTATGCTAATCCCTTTCAGTGATATTTTCTTGCATCCAGAAGGTCCGACAACCCTTCATCTGGAACATTAAAACATTCACAATATGACACTGCAGGGATCCAGCAGAGTGGCTACTTGATAAATGACATCCATTCTACAATATCCAATTTACCTACTTCTCACTTTCTCTTTTTGGCATGCTCTGTCCATTTACTAAGAACATTTTAAGAGTTATAGTCTTCTGAATGCTCTGCCAAACCTTTCCCCAAAACTTTTCCTCATAAAACCCATTGATTAGTAGTATGGAACTTAGACAGATAATCAAACCTTGCTTTCACTGAAGGCAAACTGTCTCTGAAATGGACGGTATCAGGGCTGTGTTTCATAAACAGAGGCTTTTATCAGTTCACCGCTTACCTGTAACTCAAAGTTGGTTTGATCCAGGAATTTCTTGTTCAACACTGCTGCATACTGATTAATGGCCCGTAGGAACACTCTGGAAAGATAAGAGTTGTGTTTGAATCTAGTCTTCTTATTGATTAAATAAGCTCAAGTTCATTTATTTACATAGTCCTTTATCACAAGCATGTCTCAAAGGAAAATGTATTTACCTACTATAGTTTCTAATCAGATGGGCTTGGAACCCACTTAAGGACACTGGTGTACATTCTTCATTGAAACCAATTAACAGTGCTTGTTAAATATGTACACCCATATTTTTATGTTCACGCTCAATACAAACATCAACGCACAAACAAACTTACAACAAAATGTAGTGTTACAATCTGCAATGGAAATGCTCACAAATCAGCCATATTTGAACTGTTAAAACAACAAAGCAGTTAATTTACTGTAGAGATCTTTGCATACTGAATTTTAGTGCACTGCATTTAAAACCAGAAATTTTATAAAATAACTATTTTGTACATTTGGCCACTTAATAGACCAAATCATTACATATCACCACTACTACCTCACAAAAATAAATATATTGGACACAACTGTTTTCCACAGGGAGGTTCTGGTTAGAACAGGAATGAGGCACAGATGATAAACTTAATCTCAACTTCACTGATATTAACACAACTACAAATTAAATGGACCCACTGAAGTTAAATTAGTTGTGAAAGAAATAAATGCAAATGTACAACGCATTATGCTTCAGCACTACCTCATACTGTACAGCTGGTATGCTACAATTTATTGACAGTGTCTTATATAGCAAATTAATGCATCCGATTTGAATCCGATTTGTTAATTATTTCATTCATGCTTTCATTCTTTCTTTGAGTTTTTTATGTCAATCTTTTTTATTTACTTTGTGAAAGTTCACCATAAATCTTGTATAGGACTTAGAAAAGCTTAAAGGATTTTTCTGTTGTATACTTTCCAATTCTTGCTCATTTGTCCAAAGTTGCCTACAGCAGCTGCAAAACGACGCAAATTCAAAAGCATATATGAAAATCCAAAGCAAATACAACAGAAACATGAACAATTAGGAGGAAGTGAGATGCCGATGAGCTACATGAACCTGCTGTCCTGGAAACCTGAATTTGCTGAGATTCTCAGAAAAAGACTCATCAAGACTACTTTGCTGATCTGTCAACCTGAAAGTAATTCGACCATGGAAGGTTTTGTTTTTCACCCTAATGTTTATATAGCAGGCCAGACTACAGGTGCTTGCATTTGCAGAGTGCTATCATAAAACAGCTGAGATTAGGCGATCAAGAATGGAAAAAAGAAAATCCATTTAATGTACTGCAATAACTTCAATTACTTCTTTACAAAAATGATAGACTACATCCTTTGATGAATGCTCTCTGATGAGGGGTTATTTACAGCAATAGTAAAAATAACACGTTTTACTAACTTAACCATTAACAACAAAACCCAAAACCATGTTCGATAGTAACAGAATTCTGCATCTCTTCATTTTCAAAACCATTGCCAGACAAAAAGAGAACCATAAGTGGTTTGTACTTCCACGCATAATGAATGTCTGACCCTGTGGAGAAGAGTCTACTCCAAACAGAGCTGGAATACAGGTTGAATGTTTCTCTTTGGTAGACTAAAGAACAAAAGGGCTGGAGGCCTTCCCGAAAAAGACGTGATGAGTAGATCTTAATGAGAACACTGGCTGATGGGTTAATCCACTCTGATGTTGCAGAATGAAATGTTAATAACTTAAGTGGCATGAAGCTTTTAGAGGGGAATTATGATTGCTACTTACAGAGTCAGAGGTCCATCCGCTATTTAACTTCATTCCCTGGTGGCAGCAGCCATATGACATTGTGTAAAAAACTATCATGAGTGGCCAGAATATTTAATAAGCTTGTTTATTTTATCTAAGACACAATCACCCCAGGTTCTCATCATGGCTTACATTCTCAATCACTATTTCAGGTTTGAACCAAGCTCATAGCAATTGCCACACAAACTGCAGAGCAATAAACAAACTGAGACAAATGATGGCCTAAGGCAGTATATAAAGATACATTAGCATGCATGATAAAAGATGGCAAGGTGAAACAAGGACAACTGTTATGCCAGTTGAGCAGCTTGCATCAGTGTTTCATAAGCAGGCAATAAAGCAAAATTAAGATGTAAGGCTCATGTAATTGACCCTGGCAGGTGAGCAGACATCCGCTACTCAGGGAGCTCCAAGTGAGCCTTCCCCTTCATCGTGGCTCCAGCTAAACCCTTACTGGTTAGGACTAGGTCTCGTCGTGGGCGTCAGCAATTCCCCACACATAATCTAAGGAGTCTCTTACTATATGGTTCAGCTGCTCACAATAAGGCTCCCTGTCACTTGAGCTTACTGGAATGTCTCAATTCCAGTGGAGTACAGAGGGTGTTTCCCTCCCTGCCCCGTCTGACTGACCTTGAAAGAGGAATAACCACCACTATTGAAATGGCAACGCTGTGGGATCTGGGTCATTTTAAAGCAATACTATATTAATGTCTAACATTTATCTCCCTCGCTCACTAGATGCTATCTGGTGCCGATGTGTGATACATACTAAGAGTCACCTTCGTCATTATCTGGAAAGGTTAACTGTCTTTGAACACCTCTGGATAAGCCATTAGAAGTCAATTTATCTGGCTCTCTGGCCCCGGAGTAGGAGACCCTTCTGCCCCCAAGCCCCCTAAGCACTCAGACAGCCTATTGCCACCACCCTGCATCCCAGAGCACAGGCTCCCCCTCTGCACACCTCACTCAATTTTCTGCAGCTGTGAACATGCCAATATAGTTGACACACTTAATGCTGGACTAATGGTCAAATGTGTTTCCATCCACCACACCTGTTCGCTACCTGGATGACCACAGTCACCACTACAATCTTCAGACATGGTAATGGGACCACACTGGTCATAGGATAATGCCGTGGTTTACATGCCGTTTCAGCAAAATGCATTTACAGGACATCCATCTAGGCTGGCTTATACTGTAGACAGATAATATGACGGGTTCAGCTGAACACAACTGATGGAGCATTTCAAATTACCAGTAGTTGTGATAGACATCACAGAGGCAGTCAACAAGTCACACTGCTTTGACAGCATGCTGGGCCACACAGCGGGGAATAGCCAGAGATCAATACACTTCACCGCTCTCTACTAAATATGACTCGAATACACAGCAATAATCAACTGTTCCCTCTTGATCTCCCTTTCTGGTGGTAGCAGTCCTTCCTCATACTACAATTGGAAAATGTTCCAGGTGGATGCATTCTCCTGTGGTCACTGTATACTAACCTGAGATGCTTTCAGTAAAGTGCTCTCTCATGTTGCAGTCCACAAGGCAATGTAAACTCCACCATCTAAAAGCCTATTTCAACCCAGCAGTCTGCCTGAGAGTAGACACATAATGGCCTCTAACGAACAGACAGGACGGTTCCTCTGTGAGCACATCCTGCCATTAATTAAAGTGAAAACCTTAATGAGGCGGATGAAAATAGAATATACTCTCCCTCACAGTGGGCTCTGACTAAGACTCTCCAAAAGGCCATTTTAAATGACATTACAGGCACTCAAAGTTAATTCCTTGAATTTAAGAATAGATTTGTCTTTTCTGGAATTTGGGCTATAGCAGTATGAAAACTGTGGTTCTTCAATAAACGTAATACATATAAAACCTCTACTCCCCCTTTCTATATTCAAGTTCATGCAAGATAAATTAGTCATGACAATGTAATTACTGTACTGTCTACAATTAATTACCCTATCGATTCGGTGGAAAATATTGCTTGAAAAACTGCTGGTAACATGAGACTTCAAGTGTTTGAATGGCGAGTATGTACTGGATATTATAGAGCCAGTGGTGTCATTGCTCTTTCAAGCTTGCATTATTAACAAAGCCAAATGCCAGGGGAAAGATACTTGGCTGCCTTGCAACATCTGTGACGGCCAGTCATTATGCTGCAGAGGGAAAATAAGATGCTCAGACACACAGGGAAAGACGTTGACAAACCTCTGCTTTAAAACTTCATTACGACTACGAGCAACATGTTAATTACTTAAGATTTAAGAGATTTAAGCAGCTACTCTAAATGTAATCAAACACATATTAAAACAAATTCAGTGTTTATTTTCTGCCTCCAGCTATGATATCAAGCATTTTCAGGGACACCCTAAAATGAGTAAATCCTAAAAATATCCTGCCCTCTTGTTGCTTTCTATGTTTTTTCATGTTGAGTTCAGCCGGGAAATCAAAGTAGCTCTAATCATCTCCAGAAATCTTGGGCTTCCGTAGTTTCTGCTTAGGAAGACAAAAACAAAAACTTGGAGACGCTTTAACTTTTTAATTAGGCGGTGCGAAAACAACATCCTATTTCCTACATATTTAAGCCAGTGAGATACATTTATATACGAATGGGCATCATTATGATAAATATGCTCCATCAAACTGTCAGTGTCAGAAAAATCACCCCATTACTGCTGACTGATGGGTGTGCTTGCACACATTTCCCCAGGCCACAGCACAGACTACAGAGGATTTTCTTTACATACCCTTGTTGCATATTTTTCAGCAGCAAACATCCCACAGCCTGTGGTGCAGACACCTAGCACATATGCTAATGACACGTTATCAGCGGATCATACTTGCTAATTGAGTTCAGAGAGCCACCAAGATCATGATTGTGATCAATTTGCATACTATCGCTGAATAGCTGGCGCATCTGCCTGTACTCAAAGATAAGGCAAGGTCAAAAACCTTCATTACCGGACCAATTTATTATATTAGATTACTTTTATTCCAGACGTCTGATCTGATCTTGGATGATTTATCTGTCAACATACAATTCTCACTCCAGCGTGACAGAAGAAAGTTCCTCAATTCCTCTAGTGCATCCTAAATATATTTGACTCTCGTCTATCACAGCCATTGAGATAAACTAGGCTATAAGAGCGTATTACCAGCAGACCATCCCAGCAACAGGCCTAAAGCCGTAATGACTCCAACCATCTGAGGGGCGAGTCTAATTACAGCTCTCCTCTATTAAGCCTTGCCATTTACATTGAGGAGAAAAACACAAATAATGACTTCTGGCTCCATTCAACATCAGTCAAAAATACCTCGGCTGGTTTTTACAAAACCTTCAATGTTCAAGAGTTGCTCCAAACAGGCCAATTCAGTTGTAAAATATAAAGCAACGATGGCTGGTACACTACTAATTGTTAACTTTTTCCAAAGGAATTATTAAATAATCTTAACAATAAAGAATTCCTATACTAGAAGGCTGGGATGATGGTCCCCGACAAGGACTTTCTGACGAACAACCTTTGCAAGAAACACAAAATGAGTCTCTACAAATAAACAAAAACGTGAATCTTAAAATCGTAATCAAATCCTTGATATGGACGTTTATTACATTTGTTGTCTTTATTCAGTGGCTGTACTTAGCCTGGATCCTCCTCCATGAATTGAACATTTGGTTCATCCATATTGGCTTATTTCCCTCAAGGAAATATTTGTTTTCCCGCTGATGATACACAGCTTTATTTGGATACAAAACCTTAGTGACACCGGTAGCATTGGTATTCTTTAAAATTGTTGGATGCCTTTCTTGAACTTATTCATGATAAATCTGAGCTTGTTATATTTGTGATGAAATCCTGGCAATTACGGTAATATCAAATCTGCTGTCAGAAATTGTATTTGTTATTCATGTGCTATGAGAATAAAGTCAAAAGAACCATTCTGTTTTGTTTGTAGTTAGGAAGCTATTGTTGATTTGCTTGATGAGATCCAATATGATTTTTGAATTTTGCAGAGGGGGCATTTACAAACCAGCAGTATCAATTGGCTTTTTTGAATCAATTAGGTGCATCAACTGAAATCCTGAATGGATTTTCAAGCCTAGAGTGTATTTTTGTTGGTGTTGTAAAAAAAAAAAACTTTTAACATTATTTAGTCTTAATGGAGCCAGTAGTGCAAGTCCACCAATATATCATAACGGACTTATTTTACAGCACTTTGTTGAGTAAAGTAATATACAAATATTGATATTACTGTTATTGGTGGTTGGGTATATAGGTATATAATCAGTCAATGATAGAAAATGAGCTGAGCTCTCAGTAAGGAGTGGTTCATTTCGTATCATGGAAGTTACTGAGGGAGCTAGTTGACCCCAGCAGCCCTTCGCTGCATTCCTCTACAGGAAACTGATGATAGAGGCTAAGTAAAGGATCACTTTCAGTGGGTGTGTGTTTGCACACACATAATGTGTTTGCGACTGTATGGAATGATGGAGTAAAGGATATGATTTACGGCTCACCCCTCGGGCCAGTGATGGCCTGTATATTATGAGCATGCTTGGAGAAAAAGCTGCAATCCCTTTGACTTGGCAGCACCAGGCAGAGTGATGCCAGTCTCAGAACTGACGTGTGCTAGCTACTGTCAGCCTAGGAACACAGAGATCTGAGATGTAACGATGACAGCAAAGGTTGCTCTTCATCCAGGCCAAAAGTTTGAGAAGAGGTGAACAGATTACTAATGAGGTAACACAGCCTGATTTAGTCAGAAGTCTAAATATAAGTAAGCAGGAAGCTCACACTTTCTCAATTGTATTCACAGTGTGTGGAAAGTTTACCATGAGCAATAGGTGCAATACTGAGGCATATTCAAACAGTTATCAGCTGAATCACAAAGCACTTACAGAGGATTCTAACAATCTAAATCCACTGCATCTTTATTCATAAAAGCTTTCTCATATGCTGTAAATACAAAAGATACTCCTGTATGAAAAGTGAAAAAGAAATATCTGTATATGGACTTTTATAGACAGTGTATAAAATATGTATTTTCCTACATGGTGTCCATACTGTATACTGTAGCGGTATGATGCATCTCTGACACATACCCATGTTTTATACAGTGGAAGTTTTCACTTCGGTTCATACCCAGGACAGAAGTTGCGACGCAATCAGTCTATTAGTGATGTTTGTATGGCCACTGTATATTACCAGACTGAAATTCATGCAGTAGGTGCCCTTTTAGTTAATGTTGACTGCACTGTGCATCAATGCTGCCCTGAATGCTAAATTGAATATACATCAAAGATGCAGGCATGAAACGGGGCCATTTGATTTGACACATTGTTAATCTAAAGACACAAGTAATTAATTAGGCGATCAAAGTGAAGGGAGGGTCCCCCATGACTAAACATGTCAGTTATTGTAAAAGGGGAAATAAATAAACTA
>OMOT01038996.1:0-24380 GCA_900312575.1 Acanthochaenus luetkenii
CATAGATGGCATAGACATAAATGACAGTGATATTCCGTGAATATTCCGATTATTGGGGTAACACGTTTTTGTGTTGCCACATGTAAACATCATATCCCGTTTACAAAAACCTGGATAAGCCCTTATCCCAGGTTTGAGCGCCGGGACGATATTAGCCGGAATAATGGGACATGTAAACACGGTATCCCGGCTACTCTGTCCATGACATGTGAAGTCTCAAGTCGGAAGCGGGATCTTCACAAGGAAGCTGAAAGACAGAATCGAGAGGTTAACACTTGGGAGAATTCTGATTATTTGCAGATGTGTATGGATACAGGGATATGCATATCCTGGATAATGTGTGCATGTAAACACCGTCAATGTTCCTGAGATTCTACTCATCTTGTCAGGAGGCTGTGCACATATACTTTTTCTTTGCTGTCTCTTTTCTTTTCAAGTTAGACATTTATCATTGACAGGGCACCACCAATATTTCACATCAGGAACCAGAGCACGGGCAGTAAACTCTGTATATCAGGTGTTAATGGGGGCGGCAGTAGCTCAGGAGGTAGAGTTCCCACCCCGCAACTGCAAGGTCGGCGGTTCGAGTCCAGCTCCTCCTGGGAAAAATCTATCGTAGTGTCCTTGAGCAAGACACCTAACCCTGAATTACTCCCGTTGAGCAGGTTGACCTTGCATGGCTGCCTCCGCCAACGGTATGACATGTAGGTTGCTTTGGATAAAGGCGTCTGCTAAATGCTGTAATGTAATGTGTAAGTCGCTTTGGATAAAAGCGTCTGCTAAATGCTGTAATGTAATGTTAGTGATGATACAGATAACATTTTGTGAAATGTCTGGCTGCCGGTATTGCCACTGTATGAAGTATTTAGTGTAGACAGGTAGGAGGTGGCAGGTTCTCCTCAGTTTTCATGTCTGCTCTGGCTGGATTTAACTTATATTTAACTTGAAATGACACTTGCCTACTAAACCTACAGCATGTTATAGAATCACATTTCCAATTAAACTGTTGTGCAAAAAAATAATTCTATAGTGTTCAAGATTAATCAGGATGTGGACCCTAACAAGTTGTCAGAAGCGTTCTATGGGGATGCTGGTCCATATTGTCTCCATTGCTTCCTACACTACACAGAGATGTTTTGTAATTACTTGACAAAGGAGGTTTCACTCATGCTTACACTCTCTGGTTTCATTTCATTTTTCTGTCGTTTTGTGTGCCGAAAAAGTTGGATAGTTGTAGATCTCAACTCTGAATACTTCAGTATCTCATCCCACAGCTACTCAATTGGATTTAGATGTAGTGAATGAGCAGGCCGTCACAAACGTTTGAGTTAACTTTTTTGACCCATTCCCTGACAAAATATATTCACAGACTGATGCACTGCTTCCATGATATGTGGACATCCTGTGGTGCTCAAACGCTCTTCATGTTTCATCAAGGAACTCAATGTATGTCAGGAAAACACCTAATCATATCACCACCACCAGATTGCAGTGTTCACACGTGGCATGATTGATACATGTACTCATGGTTCTCCATATCTCAGTCCACCCATCAGCAAGAAACAAGACCAGAAGATCTTTTTCAAATCCTACAGTGTCTTGTGTGTCAGTTTTGTTCTGTTATTTATGCTTCCCAGCTTGTCAGAGAGATTGCGCCCTATGATGCTGTATAGGAAAGGCTGGGCAACCACTATATAAATCTCTCTCTTTCATGGTGTATTAAGATGGTAATGTATAACTATACAAATTGAATGTACAATGCCTTTAATAATAAAAGTGTGCCATTCTGTTTGCATGATCTCATGATATAAATAATGAGTTTTCTTTATTCATGTATTTGATGTTTTCAAGGAATCATGGGTAGTGTTACCTAGAGAAACTCCTTGGGATTGGCTACTTGTGTTCCTGTTCCTAGCAGTAGTTGTTGTTGGGATAGCCAATTAATTTTGTATTTTTTGTATTTTGGGGATTGTTAACACATTTGGTATCTGATGCAGTAAGTAACTTGAATATGGTAGCAATGTTTTGTTTTCGGTTTCTTCAATAGAGACACAAAGATGTATTATTTGCCTAGGAGGGAGGCTGGGTGGAGCGACGACTTGTAAAACGCGTAAAATGTTCGCTGCTGGAGCTATGCTTTCTCAAGACTGCCGACTATTTGACGACGCTATTTTGTAATATAAATATTACACAAATATTATTGGGCCGTGTCTGGTTGGGCTTGTGAAGGGCTTGTGTAGTCTGAAGCAGTCCAAGACTGAAATCTGTGAAGGCTACGTAGTAATACAATTGAGCATTTGGTTATCACAGAAAAGCAAAGCAGGCCAATTACCAGGCTATACCAGGAAAGACGAATAACAATGTATTTGCTTTGTATTTGTAATGTGTATTACCAGGTGTGGCAGTGTGGGGGCAGTGTTGAGGTCCTGCCTTGTGCACGCATCGCCCATATAGAGCGTGCACATAAACCCTACACAGAGGATCTGACGTCTCATGTGCGGCGGAATGCCCTCAGAGTTGCGGAGGTCTGGATGGATGAGTTTAAAAGCCATGTCTACATGGCCTGGAACATACCTCAGGAGGTGAGTGGTAGAGCATTACATTTCATAATGTTGTTTTAGTGCACATCACAGATCTTATTAGGTATGTTATTGGCATTTTCCAATACATAGGATTTGATGTTACAATGCCTTGTGCCAAAATCCAGGCCGAGCATTCATGCAGAAGCCCAAATGTCAAAATAATGATGTACTAACCCACAAATGGTGACCATATTAGGCTACACTGTCATAAATCTACAGGCCCATCAGACAGGCAGCACCATTCACCAGCCACCTAATCTAAATGTTACAGGATTGTGTGTGAATGTGGGTTTGTCACCGGGGTTATCAAGTGGGCTCCACCCATCACAGATGTTTCATTGAATTAGACCCACGACACCTCCCGAAGGCTCAACAGTGATTTCTGGCGTCCTAGAACGTTGAAATAGTTTGCAATGAATTTGGTGGGGTAGGATATTTTATTCAATTTTGGCATATTAATGTATCTATTTTCCATGACCAGACGATTGCTTGCCCCAAAATAATGACCACCGAGTAATGACATGGATCCATCCCTATGTCGCGCCATGAATTGATACATTTTAGTTGGGAACACAGATGCCAGTGTTTTGGATCAGACAAAAATGTAAAAAACATGTTTATCTGCCACTGAAAAGTTATGGCAGCTTGTGTGTCGAACCCTCAACCACTGCAATGGTTAGCCAATGACATGTCAGAGCCTGTGGTCAGACCGTTTTAGCCACGCCCTTGTCATTATTATGTTGGAGAAATGAAATAGAAGGAGAGGAAAATACTAAATAGGAGAATCAGAAAATACAAAAATAGACAAATGATTGAATAATAATAGTAATAGCCTAAACAGACACATAAATAGTTAAATATTTCAATGCAGATGATAAAAATAAGAAAAAATTAATGAAAACAAATGTGATGAGCGACTTCTGAGTCCACGTAGCGATGGGGGGGGTAGGTGACCTGCAAGAGTGGAGGAGCAGAGCAGACGAGCTGGAGTTTGGAACCTGACATGGGATTGTAGATAAGGAGGGGCAGTTCCATGTACTGCCCTGTAGGAGAGTACCAGTGTCTTAAATTTGATGCGAGCAGAGATGGGAAGCCAGCGAAGTGACCGGAAGAGGGGAGTGACATGAGAACATTTTGATTGTTTGAAGACCGGCCGGGCCGCAGCATACTGGATGCGCTGGAGAGGTCTGGTGGCAGAGGCGGGTAGAAGATGAAAGTTGTGATTTATGAGCAAAATAATAAATACAACGGAAATTAATTATTCCACTATGGGAAAACAAGAGATGTGATTTATTTGTATCCATTTGATTAACTTTTCCACACAAATTTCTATTTCGTTTATATGTATATAAATATATATCTTTTGACTGGATTGGATGCAGCACCTGTAAAAGAATTAACTAGAATAAAAAATAAATAGTCAGACTAGGTTGTCTTATGTTAAATGTTGCTTCCCTCAAAGGCTAAATCAGATGTGTGTACGTTGATGTTTTCTTCTTCTACTGCATAATCTGTATAAATATGTAAATCCATGCTATGAATAGACGAACATCTGCAAGCAATTCATTCAGTCAATAGCGAGGCGTTTAGCATGAAATTTAGCCCCAGCTTCAGCCTAATGACTTTACCACACAGCAAAATTGCAACACTATGCCAGCGTTTATATAAATCCACACCCATCAGAGGCCATTTCACACTTTTAGATAGAAAACAGTGGCCCCAGAGCCATATCAGCAACATTTAATGCTGCACCCATGTGGTTAAAGTTCAGCTTTTGTGTTTGTAAGAGAGGCATCAGTTAAGTTAGATAGGATACAGCGGACAAGAATGGGCCGATTGTAACAGGAGACTGAGCCCTGAGTGGGAAAGCGGATGGTATTTAAGTCAGAACTTATCTGATTTGCTTCCATAAGCCACAGTTAATCTGTTTTTTCTGATTTGTGTGTGTGTGCGCCTATTTGTTTGAATTCAGGACTCAGGGATAGATATCGGGGACATCTCTGAAAGGAAGGCTCTGAGGAAGAGGCTGCAGTGTAAAACATTCCGGTGGTACCTGGTCAACATCTACCCCGAGATGAGGATGTACTCTGACACCATCGCATACGGAGTAGTAAGCTGCCCCTTCATCACAAACTCAACTCAGTGTCTGCAAAAGCCAAACCAAGGCTAAACCATGTCTGAGCAGATCATTGTAATCCCTTGTGTTAAGATTCGGGTGGCTGCAGTTAGGAACATAAACATTTCACCAAGAGATGCCTCCCTGTAGCAACTCGGACTCGGTCTGGTCCGCTCTCTCTGTAAACTCCACCAGGGCTGGCAGGCTGAATGATAGAAAGGTGCAGGAACTCTGAGTCGGGTAGAAGACAGACTCTCCTACTGACTTCAACAATTAGTGAATAAGAATGGGAATATTCATATTTTCTATTGTATTGATTCAAGGGACTTTGCATTGTGTGAACATCTACAGCTGTGTAGGTAGGTAGGTATATAGATAGATAGATAGATAGATAGATACAGGCCTGCTATAAATATAGATATAGAGGGTGTGCAACTGAATTTGTTAGTCAGGAAAGCCAGATAAAATGACAGCCAACAGGGCAGGCTGGCAGCATTTATATTTGCCCATTCCAAGTTGTTCTCAAACGGCTTTATATCCATGGTCCTCCCACCTCACGTCACTGCAGTGCACCTTAATGTACAGTGACACATAGACCGAAGTTTTTTTTGGCTCTGCTTTCTCTGTTTTATATTTGATTCCCTCCTGCGAACCCACAAATGGTAGATATAGTGAGGCAATAGGCCAGCCTTATTAAAATTACTTCTCAGAGTTAGTTGACCTCATTATTCAGTATTTGCTATGTGCATTTGATGGGCAGCCATGGTGGTTATTACACGATAGTAGATTGCCAGCCTTGTTCAACACAGAATTAGAAGACAAAAGCGAAGCCACACACCAAAATTATTGAAAGTAATGTTGTCCCCCGAGGTGTCATTAAGGCTTGCGCATTATTGTCCACTCCTGCACGAGAAATGTTTAGACATTACCAGTTCCACGGGACTATGCTAGGTGCTGCCTGTGGATTTACTGATTATCTGGTAGAAGTAGACATCTCCTGAGCCAATGGGGAGTTGAATCATCCCTGTCTGTGTCCTTGTGATCTCACATATTTACCTAATTCTCTGCTCACACAAACCACCATTCCTGGAGCTCCCCACGGTGAAGTTTGTATCTCCCAATCAAGCAGACTTTTGTCATGAGACGCACGGATAACCCCCTAGGCCTATAAAGGCTAATACATGTTCGTCAAGCATAAAGCTTATGATTTGCATATATATTAAAGATTATAAAGCTCAAGTTCATTTAGGAGTATCATTCACATTTTAGACGTGTCAAGCCATACATCCCAAGTGTAACTTAAACGGTGTTTTCTGTAAATAGCTATTAATTTAGAGAGATAAGATAAATATCTGTAAATTACATTCTGACTACTGAAGTAATCTCACCTTGGCTTATTGGCTGCATTTACAGGCATGGAGAATTCCATACTTAGCCCGGTTACTTAAGTAACCCAGTTACTTAAGATATCGTTGGAACAACCCGGTAAAGCTCATACTCTGATTATGAGAACCCCAGTTAAGATGCCTGGCTTACTTCACTTTTGTTTAGTCTTGCCCTGACAGGTGTAAAGTGGTCTTATATAGTGAGGCTTACACTCCCATTATTCTTCGCAATTCAAATAAATGCATTGGAGATGTTTCACATTCATTGCACCTGTATTTTTTTCCATGGCAACAGGGATACTCAATCGCAGGGTATCAAAGGTTCATGTAAACAGCTTAACCCGAACTACACCTTAACCGCAGTATGGCCAGTACCTGGGTTACTCTGTGCATTGATTATCTGGCACATAATTGACCATATCGCTGAACCACTATGAGTAACAAATCTAATTTTGCTCCTTTTGTGTGTGTGCGTGTGCGTGTGCGTGTGTGTGTGTGTGTCAGCTGAAAAATTCTCTGAAGAGTGACCTGTGTCTGGACCAGGGGCCTGACACTGACAATGTCCCCATCCTGTATCTCTGTCACGGGATGACGCCTCAGGTTTGAACACTCCTAAGCCCCCTCCTACTTTTCCATGAACTAAATTCATCTTCGTTCATCAACACTGTGTCTCTGTGGGTCATGCTGCCAGCCTGATAGAGCCCAATCTCAGTACAACTGCCTGCTCCACTTTATTACACGTGTCACTGTTATCAGTTCTTTCAATAATATTCTCAAAAACGTAATTCTGGAATTCTTGCTTAGAACAAAGAGGAGAAGGGAGATCAACGTTCTCTAGCCTTGGCCTCTTTCAACTCCTATTGATCCCTTGATCCTATTATGTCTGAGGAGATTTCAGGGATTCTTCTCACAGATTGTTTAGTCTTGCCCTGACAGGTGTAAAGTTGTCTTGTAAAGAGGCTTACTCTCCCATTATCCTTCGCAATTAAAATAAATGCTTTGGAGATGTTTCACATGCATTGCACCTTGGTATTTATACCGCTGTGCAAATTGAAACTGAGGGGAAATCTTTAGTAAGGACTTGAAAGCTTGTTGATCATCCCAGAACATTTCCTTAACAAACTTCTATAGCCAATCCTGAGACCCAGCTAACTTTAAAACGTGCTAATGTTATACATTTGTTAAGGATTAAAGTAGCACTAGCATTCCTATTGAGATTAGGGATCTTTTTTGGATCAATTTTTCAAGTGAACTCTAACCTGCTCTATTTGTCCCATCTAACTGTCCCATCACTACAAGTGGAATTAGTCAGTGGATTGCCTCTATAATAATATATAGACTGTTCTAACTGTTTGCTAGCATCGGTCAAGAAGTATACTTAGACCCTCAATGCATGCAAGGAAAAACTTCCATCAAAACCTTATTAGGTAAAAAAATGGAAGAAACAGCAGTATGTCTAACCTGCACCTGACTCCACATTTGCATTCTTAACAGGCACTAATTTGTAGTTGTAAATGGATGGACAATGATAACGCACGGTGTCCCGCCAGGCTCCATTCTTGGACCTTTTTTCTGGTCTACATTAATGACCTAGCTCAGGGGTGGGCAATAGTGTGCTGTGGAGGGCTGCAAGTCTGCAGGTTTTCATACTAACCAAACACTATATGATTTCACTGATTAGTTTCTCCTCTCTGGTTGAAAGTGAGCTAATCAGCGTAATCACCCGGTGCAGTGTTGGAATGAAAACCTGCATACTCTTGGCACTCCGTGGCACATGGTTGCCCACCCCTGACCTAGCTGCTGTATCCTCATCAATGCTTTCTGTTCATTTTGCTATACCTATATGATCTTGTCAGGGGAACTTAAACTTCATTCCACTTGTAGGTGAAACAAATGCAGGTCTAGAAAATATTGAATTATTTAAAAGAATCTATTGAAAACAGCCAATTTCATCATTATCACAGTGGGTGGGGAAACAAAATATAGCTAAATAAATGCCCATAGCCATGTCTCCATTATAAAAAATGAAATAAGTCAAGTTTCATCATACAGATTACTGGTCATTATTGATGAAACCTTGAGCTTGAAAAACCATATACACCTTATTTGGAATAAAGTGACGTCTCTTGGTGTCATCAGCTAAATCAGCAGTTTGGCTCATCAGGAACGTTTTAGTACTTTGGTTTGATTAACCCTTACCTCACTTACTGCTGTATTGCTTGAGCTTCCACATTTGCTTCCAATCTTCTCCATCTATCCATATTTTGCACAAGATATTTACTAGATTAGCCTCTTTGAGAAGCTGGACTGAATATTCAACACCACCCTTTTGTCAACTAAATATATTTTTCTGTCTTCAACATAAGTATATATTTAACCAGAATCCCTTCCCCTTTAAATTGTTAATTTAATGCACAACTTCTTATAACAACATACACTTTCCCAGATTCCAGACTACTCAGTTTTCCATGAGATCCAATATCTCAACAATTTAAAATATACACGTCCGCTGAGACAAACTGCCTGAAGTTTTGCCTCACAACACACAACTTGTATCTCTCTCTCTCCTCCTTGACTCCATCTGCACACATGAACATGCTAACACACTCCCACTCTTTCCCACACACACACCCGCCCACTCATTACCACACTCACTTTGGCTATATCATTATTTGTTTTTATTTCCCTTGTGAATGTATTGATCTCATTGTCCTTGTACCATTTTCTACCATATTGTTTATTTTGTCATTTAGATTCTGCCATCCAATTCAGTTGTCTTTGCTTGTCTTCTTCAATTTGTTGTTGTCGTTTTGTTTGTTTGTTTTGTTGACCTGCACATATTAGTATCTTATCATATCTTCTTTGTTTTTTATTTTCGTATATTATCACAGTTTTTTCATCAGTTCTGTTTGATCAATGTGCACATAATCAATGTGTACATACCAAACTAAAACAGCTTCATGCCACTAGAATCTGAGCACAGCTCTGTCTGTAGACACATTATCTCTCTTCTCTCTCACACATACCGTTGAGCCTGTCCCTTTTAAACAGATGCCTTTCCTGCATTTTTCTGCAACTGATATTCTGTTTCTGTCAGCTAAATATGGGCACACAAGTGCTCTTGGAAAAAGCAACTGAGAAGGATTGCATGAGACCGTAGAGTGTGTTTATAACTGAATGTGCTGTTCTACCAGAATGTGTACTACACCAGTACTCAGCAGCTACATGTCGGGGTCCTCAGTCCCACCGTAGACGACGATGACAACAAGTGCCTGGTGGATGTGAATAGCAGGCCGCGCCTCATTGAGTGCAGCTATGCCACAGCCAAACGCATGAAGCTCCACTGGCTCTTCTCTCAGGTGATAAACCGTGCAGACAAAGAGAAACATGGTACAGCCCCACACATGGTTAAAAAGGAGCAATAGTCAGAAAACATGACAAATTCTAAGTACGTATCTGCAGCCATCAATTTCTTTTTTCTTTTTTTTCTTTTCTTTTTACCGTACTATTCTTGATGGGTTTTCTCCTTCTTTTTTCATGAAAACAATAATATAATAATAAGATAAGCACATCATCAATAATAAAACATACTGTACAACAAAAATAAAAACAGCTCGGATCAATAAAGATGTACAGGAGATTACAGGAGGTATTAGGTTACAGGTGAGTCACAGGATGCAAGACTTCAGGTTCAGGTAATGGAAGAGAAATCAGGTTCAAGATATTTCACACAGGGCTCTCAGACTTTATAAAACTGATCTGTTTTAGAGTGCAGAATACATGTAAGATATTCCAGTGGACTAGCTCAAATTATAACCATGTGCCAGCCCTTAACAGATCCAATCACGGTAATTTGTAAATGTGTCAGTAAAGCCAATTGTGGAGGTAGCTTGGGTCACTTAAACGTTTAATTCTCTGGCTATTTGATGTGGCTGGGATGGTTGCATTAAGGAGGGACATGGGGTCATCCAGATTGAAAAGAGAGATTCTTAGTTCACAGAGTTCCCCATGTTCCTGCAACCCATTTAGAGTAAATGCATCATAATGATTCTCTCTGTCTTCATTAGCAGCTCTGTGGTTGCAGTGTACCAGAACAACAGCAACCTCACAAAATGATCTGTGAGAGTTGGTGATTTGGATTTACCGCATGCTTTGATTTGGGCATTGTGTGTTAAAAAACACTCAAAACATGTCATATTGTTGTCTGCTATTCTACTGTCACGGCAGAGCCAAGTATAGATTTAACCTATTACTTTATTCTTTTAGCCAAATATACGGTACACTATTCATTTGACCATGTTAACAGGTCACTGTTGAACTGCCTCTACATGTGTATGTTTATCCTGCGGTTGTACAACATAATGGCCCTTAAGTGTGAAAGGTTTTGTATGCTTGAACTCATATGTCACATATGTTCATGGGCTCCACTTTAAGTGGTTACTTGATTTAACATTGTATAATTTAACAAGTTAGGCTGGGGACATACAGTATGACGACACTGGAGTAAGTTTACGCATCAATTATTGACTGTTTCGACTGCACGTCTGAAAAGTGTGTAGAAGTAGATTGCCTTGATGCAACCACAGCATCTTTGGGGAGCTCAGCACTGTACCAATGAGAGAGAAAGAGAGATTGTTTTTTTCATCGTAACTCAAATGTTACGGCGCTCTGCACAAAACTTAATGGACTACCTTAATCTCTTCCTGGTCAAATGTGCATCAGCAATTGGTGCCAGCCTTCTCTTCTCATTATCCATAAAGAAATTATTTTGATGAGCCTTAATTTGTGTAAGAAATTAAATACTCATTTAAAGATTAGGCATGTGTCTTGATGGGTGTTGTGAGGGCTGTTAAATGATAAAAGTATATAGTGAGGGAAGATTTGGAATACTATGTTTAAGGCCTATGAATGATTTACCGCAACGTCAACTGCAATAATAATAATCTTGTTTATATTTGGGTAGTGAGGGCAAGCAACCATGTCTCATATCGGTCCATAAATGCCCTGCTCCATGAGTTACTATCAGTCTGTTATCTGTCCAAAAACACACCATATGTCTCTTAGGCCTCACAGACCTGGAAACACACAAAGAACAATTTAGTTCACAGTCTTTACAACTTGCTCAATGCTTGTCAGGTCTTTTCCCCCCACATCCCTCTGCATTGCTCTCACAGTGTTGAAAAGAGCACTCGCCTCACAATTCTCTCCGCAGTCTATTGACTATTGAGGGCTTCCCCTTCGGTTACTTGCCCTTTGCCAATACTGCCACTGTAATGAGAAAATCCCGCCTCATTTCGTCAGGGCATGCTGGAATCTTTTTTTGCTGAACTGATGTGCTCTCTCTCTCTATTCAGGTTCTGGTAACCCCCCATTCAGCTGTCATATTAAGTTCCTCCTTCATAAATTGTTGGACCATACTTTGTTTTTCATTAAAGGCTTCCTTCGTGGTCCAGCCTTGTCATCACCATATTTCTGGTCCTCCTACCAATCAAAGACTTCTCCTTGTTAATTCTGCCCCAGATGTTTGTCTTTCGCTCAAGTGACTAATATATGCAGCATGCACAAATATGTGCATGAACATGTCAACATGTCTGTTTGCCCTAGTGATGGGTGGCAGGATGACGGTATAGAATAGGGCTGTCAAATTCAAGTTACCAAGGGGACTGCATTTAAAGATCCAAAGTGTGTACACATAAAACATTTGCATTATATATATTTTGTAATTTTAAAAGTTTATATCAACTTAATGCTGTAAATGTACTACAGTTCATTCGTCAGTAAATTAGAGAATACAAAAAGGAGGCATAGATAATAGGTGTTGTCTTATTATATGCCTAATGATTTTTGTAGATTTTAATATTTTAATTTGAAGCAATTATTTTAATTAGGATACAGCTAAAAATATACACCCAAACCAGTTTGCAGGTAAGCAAGGTTAGAAACCTGGGCTAAACTGGTCATGGGCTGAGTGGAGTAAAAACATGGAAACACCAAGACTCACTCTCCCGGCATTTCTTCGGGTTTCAATTGGCTTGTGAAATCAAATATTTCCATGGTTTTGAATTTGGAGTAGATTTGCAACATTGAAAATTACACTGCAATAGGTCTTGACTCTCAAATAGGTTATAAACAAACTGACGTAAGAGAGAGGTCTACACAGTCTGAGTTTGAGTCAAAACTAGGTTGAGAGTTGACCAGATACCGGGTCCTTCTCCAATGGGCCATGAAAGCCTCATGCAATGCATGTGTATTTATAATGTGCATGTTAACTGGCAATACGATGTGACACAGACATGGAGAATACTGCGTGCCTCCAAAAGCTTTTTTTACACAGCATAGAGAGGTGATTGATATGAGATCCGCGTGCCCTTGTTTAATGTTCAGGTGTTTTTCTCAGGTCCGGTGTGTGTCTGTTACGTGTAGTGCACGTATGTGTGTATCTTGTCCTCTATTGATTCAATCTATTCAGTCAGTGCATTATCAGAAAATCTAAGAAAGCTAATGATTGCAATGGCAAATACATTGTTGTTTTTTTGTCTGGAGACCATGTTGATGCTATCTAGTACACCCAATAAAGATGTTGAGGTGAATCAGCCAACAGGCCCAGAGGTTAGGGTGCTTACAATAAACACCTCACATCCCTATCCACTCACAGCAGTGTGGGTTTGACGAAGCCAAGGAGCTACATTGTGCACACAAATGATTATTGTGCAGCCCGCCACAATTTAATCTACCTGCTTTTATGTTTCAGGGAGGATCCATTCAGAACAGGAAGTCAAAGAGATGCCTAGAGTTTGTAGCAAGCAGTGACGAGTTTGGGTACCAACTGGCTCTCCAAACATGCACTGGACAGAAATGGTTCATCACAAACATACTCTATAGCAGTTCCCTATGATGAACCATTGGAAGTAACACTGGAAAGAATAGCACACTGGACTGGATGGAGTTGTTTGGTGTGTATGTGTGTGTGTGTGTATGTGTGTGTTGAGCACATTCATTTTTAGCATCATGATGTCCTCTGATAAGCAGTTGACATCACATGATAAATGTTAAACATTTTATGTTGCCTACAGGATCAGCCATAGTTGGCAGATATTTTGCATTGCCAGATCTGACAATGTAGTATATTTAGTATATTTTGTGGTAAATATATTCAGATTTGATGTTGACTTAAAAGATGTACCGGGTCCAATATGTTTTTGTACTTTGTTCATAATTGCTACTATGTAGCGAGCTTTCGGAACCTGTCCCTGCTGTAATTATTTTATTCTAGTGTCTCAGGTTTGTAGGTTTATTATGCGATGCAGCTGTACAGTTCGGGGGAAATGTCCACATGTTGGAATATATCTGAAAATAATAGACTATTTTCTCATTGTAAATATTCCAAATATTTATAATATATAATAGTAAAAGAACTGACGTATACTATTGTGTGGAAGTGTCTTTCTTTTTCAGCAATTCCCTCAAGTGTTGTTACAGTGTTGTTACCCGCATACACACACAGAGGAGATTGAACATAGAGAATCGTGGAAACGATGTAGTTTGTAATGACAAATGCAAGGCAGAAGCTGAGAGTCATGGCTGTTTTCTGCTCTCACTGTTCACCTGGGGAGGAGAGGACACAGTGACTCTGTTTTCTATATGCCAGTCCTCATTACCATCCACATTCATGCAGAGCTTGGCAAACCATGGCATTAAATATACATGGAAACCCACTTTCATCAAAAGACCTCCCTCGCTAACACGTCTTAATATATGCAATAAGAGCACTTCTGCATGCTCACATTTTGAACAGATTTTTGAGGTTGATATTTGATATGCAGAAAGAAATTCACCACTGCAAAACAGTATTCCTATTCACAGTAGCTGCGTTCCCTTATTTATTTTTCTTAAATGCAGATTCATGCAAAAATGTTATGCCCGATTTGACTTCTGGCCCTGATGACTTGCCACTACCTTTTCCTGTCAAACAGTAGTTATTTTCTGCTTTAAAATTAGATAGAGTATGTGTTTGCTTATTACATGATTATACATACAGTATTCATTCGCATTCATTTAGCGCATCATCTTGTGCTATAAAATGACTTCAAAATGTACTCTGGAGAGAATTAAATTCCAGAAATGTATATAAGTATATACAATTTGAATAACACATGACACATCTAATTGTACCCCACTGGGGAATTGTCTCTGAAAGTGCTGGCCTGATTTAGATGAAACCTGGGTGAAGGATGTGTCTTCCCATTGAGACCTAGCATTTGCATAATTACACTCATTGGCCTTGCTATAGCAACGAGATGGAAACTTTTGCAAACTTTTAAATCTCCTGCCTTGATGAAGCGACTGTCGTGGAATTGTATTCATATAAGCAATCCATCACAAGAAACACATTTCTTGCTAGACTACTCCTTCAATTACACTTTCAAGAAATTAATAGTTTCTCTCCCATATAAGGGCAATTTTAATGGTTGTCACTGATTGAATGCTGCATCATTCATGAGTCCAATTCTTAGACGGTATGTGAGTCATTTGAGTCAAAGAAAGCTATTTCCTCTTTGTGTGTGTGTGTGTAAGACGGTCTCATGACCATAACCTATATCTATAATTCATGCTTCTGCTTCATGGGGGAAAGGCATAGAGAGAAACATTATCATGTATTGTCATTATTTTCTGCCCTCAACACAGACATAAAAAAGAGAAATATATTCCTGGCAGATGACGGGGTGTGATCAGGGGAAGTTTGAAATACCATATGGAAAAAGTAAGCAGCTTGTCAGAATTGAGAATCTCTGAACTAAGATCCAGAGACGAGGTTATGTTCTCTATGCTGCAGGTAAGCCACAGGTGGCTGGGGGGAAGCAGTCAGTGCTGGAGGGCCATGGGACATCAGGCGTACAGAAACTGGGAATATTCATAGGCAGCCGTTTCTCAATTGGAAATGAATTAGAAAACCTGCCAAGCCGACAGTGTTGGAAAGAATGTTTTAGCAGAAAAACAGATTTACCAGAACAAGGCGTGTGAGTGAGATTTGTGTTCATCACACAGCAAAATGCTTCACTTGTGGATAAATGTCACTGTTAATTGTTTTCTTTGATGGTGTTTCTGAGTTGTAACTCTGTTGCCATAGTTGCAAGAACTAAGTCGCATATTTTTAGATATGCCTAGGCATCAGACTATAGGTGAACATATAAACTGAAAAGGCCTGACAGAATTTAATTGCTGGCAGATGCAAGTTTAATGTTTGCCCTTTTAATGTCACGCTTGAACGCTTTGACCTATGCAAATGGTCTGTCTGACAAATATATTTGTTTTCATGTACTGTGCTCCATGTGTGGACTAAAAGTTTTATGATGAATAAAGTTATTACTATGGTGGAACTAAAATTCTGATCATTAATTTGTATGCTGTGCCGGTACTTACTGCCTACTTATGGTTGCTTAAAATGAACCAATAATGTGCAATCTAACAAAATAAAATGCAAGGATATTCACAAGTATGACGTATCTGCGTAAACGGCGATTATAACTTACATTACAGGTACAATGTCGAAGCTTCTCTCAATTGATGTGAGGCTAACTTTCTGTTTCTCCGTTTTAAGATAGCCGGTTTCTTTTCAGCAGATAGAGGAATGAGGCCAGACACCTGGATCATCACCATCAGAGACAGATGCATCACTGCCTGAGCAGTTAGGGTCTCACTATACATTTCTCTCGCTAGTCAAATTGTTACATTCAATAAGTGTGAATAACTGAGAGGATGTAGACATCGTTTTTCATCATTTTATGTATCGCAATTTAACTGGGCTTTGACAGTGACACATGAGGCTGTATAAGCAAGGAAGCCTAATAAATCAGATTAAACATTGGAAATGGGTATTGGCTGTATTATCTGCTGTGGGTATGGTGTGTTTGTCTTTTAGTACATTGTCGCTGACGTTAAATCTGTGCGCCACCATAGACAAGACTTTGTCAGCATTATTTCGTTTTCTCTCGGAAAGCAGCTGCACTTCACTCGAAAGGCAGCAGTTGTCGATGAATCGATTACTGATCATAATCTTGATTCGCTTAGTTTCAATGAAAGCTCGCTCAAACCTGCTAAATATATGACCCTAAATGAATCCGCCCCAGCCGAGTCCCTCGCACCTCAGGCAGAGGAAGGTGGTGTAGCTATTTATTGATTGATGACTCAACGTTCCCCCTACATGCCTATTCAGGAAACCAGTTCTCCCCATTCAAGCTCTGGTTTTGAACTTTGGAATTAGATTCAGTCCGCCTGTATGCTATAATAATTGATTGTAGCAGACAGACCCCTGAACTTTATGATGCCTCTCTCACTGATTTGACGGATTTTCTGTGCTTGCACTTTTACACTGTAACCCAAGACTGTTGGTGGTTGTGACATTCTAATAGACAGGCTTGGAGACCAAATTTCATCGCGTCGATTTTGGACACCATTGCATCTATGACTCAAGATGTATCTATACCTGCTCACCGCCATATCCAGTCTCTTGACCGTGTTTTAGCAAGTGGTATAGACAATTTCAGTCTTAATGTATCACCTCATAATGCTGTTTGGTCTGATCAATACCTGGTTACCTTTCAGCTAAAAGCAATAAATAAAGTAAAATCAGACTTGCTATTTATAATTGATTCCTCCTTCAAAAGCGACCAATCCCAGTGCAACGCCGGCAAACCTATCCCGATGACAGCAGCTTTGGTTCTGTGAATGCCTGGCTGTATCAGTGTCAAGGAAGTCAGGAAGATTCTGAGACAACAAATGCACGCTGACCAAAATGTAATTACAACTCAAAGGCTGATTCGTTTTGTGTTTGTCACAGATCGGTTAACAATGGGACGTCTGTTAATCATTTTGGAATGATAATAATAGTCCGCCTGATGACCCTTCACTGAAAATGCCCAGCCTTGATTGCCGACCTATTTCCAACCTGCCGCTTTCATCGAAATAGCTAGAGATGGCTGAGGTCCGCCAACTCGCATCCTACACACACGCTAACAATATCTAATAATTGCAACCTGGATGTAGACTCTGCCACTCCACTCCCACAGTTACCACACTGTTGAGAAAGACATCTTGTGAGCATCGGGGCAAAACGCATGTCATCCTGGACCTCCGTGCTGCCCTCGATACTGTCAACTACAGGATCCTCCTGGACAGACGTCTTGATCACGTAGGCCTCCACATCTCAGGGTTATCCTGGTTTAGATCTTCCAATGGATTTAGATCTATCCAATAGATTTCAGTTTGTCCGACTAAATAAACAAACACTAACAATACTCAAAAATCATGAAATTACCTGAATTCCTTCAATATAACATAACATGTTCCCTCATGGTAAAATAATCCCTACATTGAAGATTTTAATCGTACTGCAGATGATACTCAGTTATACGGTACATGTCTATGAATCCTAAACACGTGTGAAAACTCTCCCACCTTCAAGCATGATGACAAATAGTTTACTACTCCTGAATGCAGATAAGACTGAAGACATGATTATAGGCTTCAAGACACCCCAAAACACAATGTCTGGCATGTCTCTTCATCTAGCTGCAGTACCAAGTGCCAGTGTTAAAGATCTTGTTCTGACTTCTCACCATGCATCCACATGCAAAACAGTATTCTCCCAATTTAGGATTATATCAAAGTTCAGGGTCTCTCTTGCTCTCTGTCTGTCCCTGTCTCTGACTCTTTCTTTCATTGTCTCTCATACGTCCTTTTATTACCTGTGGTGCATTTATGTTGAACTGGAATGTACATGTCTATACTGGCTTGAAGCACGTCTAGTCTAGTCTCTGTAAAATACTTCATTATAGACATAGAGCAGCATGTTGAGTGTCACTATGTCTCTGGACAAAATGGGCAGAAAAGAAAGCGACCTTCGATTATGAGATAACACGCCTGTCTGAATGAAAAGACACGTGCTTCACACAGCTGAAGACAAAAGTGCAGTTCAAAGGAATCCTTCATGTTCTCTCATTTGAATCCCACTTGAGAGTTGTTTTTGTGATACCATGCGTTTGATCTTCAAAACACCTAACAAAGACGCTGACCTGGCAAACAGCATCTGTCAGGCAGATGGAGACCAATAATCCAGTGGTATTTACTTTAAGCGAGAACCTCATTTCTATGACCACCTAGCTCTGAACTTATCAGGGGTGCACACAACACAATACGCTGAAATCCTCGGTATATTGCAGGGGGAAATCAGTCAATAGCCTATTTCCGATTGGCCTTAAAGGACTCAATTAGATGGGCTTCATAAAACAGATTGCTTGCCATATTAATACTCGCAAATGGTCTTCTGTCTAACAATTTGGCATATTTACTTTTGAACCACTTTTTAGTTTATTCCATGATGTTTACCGCGGCAGAACTGTGAAACAGCAACTCCTCACCAGTTCTTCTTTATGGTTTATACTGCAAGTCTTTAAAAATCGATTTTCTGTGAATCGTAAATTCATTGACGAGAGAGGCTACATGTTCTTTGAGAAATGGAGAAATAAGACTGCTCTTATATTACAGACCCAATCTTTCTAGGGAAATGTTGCATGACTCATTAAGAGCACATATTTTTTTAGGAGACGTGTGATCACTACAGGATTATAATAGCAAGCCTGAAGATGATGTTGTCTCTCCTTGGCTCAATTGGCCGCTTGGGAATGAGCAAGCAGCTAATTTTGTAAGCATTAAACAGTATTCAATGCCAGAGGAGTGAACAGCAGATTTGCACTGGACACAGTAGGTCTAAGTGTTTGACTGCAAGTAGCGGGAAACCATTAGCTTAGTTGTGTGGAGCATAGGGGAGGTCCAGCTCCCCATTAGAGCATGACATTTTTGTCAATTGGGGTGGTGTGTGTGTGTGTGTGTGTGTGTGTGTGTGTCAGTGGTGGTCAGATCACTACCTGGGCTGATGTCCTCATGCAGCTGAGCTAAGGTTTACGGTAATTGGAAAGTGTCAAAGTCAAGAATACGTCTGTCAGCACATCCCAGTGGTTGGTGGGACGACAGCAATGACATGTGGGTGAAAAGGAGTAGAGGGACATGCCTCCGAGAAGAGGGAAGACAGACAGCGTACCACGTACAGCTGTAGGGTTCGGACAGTGACGATCAGCTCTTGTCTATAGAGGTTTAACCAGATGCCACCAGCTTCTCTGCATCAATGCTACTATTGCAAAAAGTGAACAGACAATTTGTGGTCTTTCAAAGGGGGGATCTGTTTTCTGTTCTAATTCCTGGAATTCGAATCACAATGGGTGAAACTAGGGCAGTAAGTGGGAGACGTTTTTGTTTTCTGGTATAGGTGTGATATCAACGTGATATCGTTCCACACTATTTGAAGTACAAAATTGCTGCAGCAAAACATTTTTCAAAGATTCACATGCAGCCTTCTTAAGTTTAGGGTTATAATCAGCTCAAAAGTCAAAAGTCTGTAAACATCTCTGAATAAACCACACATGCCAAGCAGCTATCCTTTTAAAACAACAAGGTGTTCATCAATCAACTTTACATTTAAAGTCAGTTACCTGTTCATCACCATCACCAAAATGCTGTCATTATCATTATGAATATACTGTATATATGAAAAAGCTTTTTTTATTTCAATAATGGCTATAATACTATGATTGTGTTTCTCATCACTGTTTACTGTGAACGTAAAGAGACCATAGTGGTTAAGACTCGTGTCATCATAACATTATACATCATACTCTACATATCTATCTATCTATCTATCTATCCATCTATCTATCTTTAGCTATCTTTTTTGTGTTGACAATGCCACCTCCCCACCTAGTAGCCTGCTTTGCATAGTGCACATGAAAAGGGAGATATGTTGTGGAGAGGATGTAGGCAACGCGAGAATGCATAGAAATACCAGGTATGAATGCAAAGGTGATCAGATTGTTGCATTTGAAACCAGATGTAAATGGGACCTGAGCCAGCTGGGAGAACTCGCACAAGAGCAGAGAACAGAGGGGAGCAGAATCATTCAGTCAGCAGTCAGCCCTTTGATATGTCTCACTCTGCCATCCTCGCTGAAAACAAATGACCTGAGCAGCATGGACTATTAGTGCAGAGCATCTCTGATCTTGAGTCCCCGTAAGAAGAGATGTGACAGATTATTAGATGCTGAAATTGTTTGAAATGCTAATGAAGTCTGTCAGGAAAAAGCAGGAGGCATATAAGAGCCAGGTTGGTACTGCTTAGGCTCAAAGTCTCCAAAGTCATGTACATTGATGAAAGCCCACAATGCATATGAGTGTGAGAGTGGGAGTGGGAGTATGCGTGTACATGTAGAGCATGCATGGCAAATACACATACACACACATGCATAAAACATGCATAAACAAGTGTGTGTGCACTCACACAGGCAACAATGCTAACAAGCACACACCTATTTTAAAAAAAAACTGTGCAGATGGGGTGGGGTGGAGGGCATTGAATATATTCCAGAAATACAAAAGTATTGTTTTTAAAGGTGATATGGGTGGTGACCCACAGCGTCAGTAACATGGTAAAGGCATTCAACTTCCTGGATCTGCAGAGGAGACAGATGGGACCAATAGCAAAGGAAAGGAGGAGGAGACTGGCCCACCTGCGCTCTCTCGGTTTGAAACTTCACCCAGGGCATCGTGAATATGATAAACCAGTACAGGGCCAATCAGAACACCTATTTTCTATCCCTTTAAATACCAGTGCACCAACGCTATAGCAAATTGGCAATTTGGCATTGTCCCTCCAAATTACGTTTTGGAGGGACAATGCAAGTTCTTTTCCCCCGCTTAACCAAGGTTGCTCACAAAGTCCTCATTATGTCCAGTGTGTCTGTCCACCGCATGAGCCTCAAGCCCCAAGTTCTGTCCAAACGTCTGTTCCTGAGAGTGAACGCTAAATCTGTTTATATTGGCATGGTTTGTGGTTTTTGAGTGGTAAGTTTTAGGACATTATGCATATGTTTTGCATTGAAATTTCACTGCAAACTGATCTCAAAATGATCTTGTATATAATTTTGATTTTGGAAAGTGATCAACACCTTGCAAAAAATGTTGACAACAGTTTCAATTGAATGGAGGCCCCATTGTCATCAAAACATGCTGTGTTTATTTTAACAAATGTTATTAATTTAAAAACAAAAATTGCTGTGACATTATCATCCAACCATCTGCCTGTCAGACATATAAACCATCATGACCAAAATATCCAACACCTGGAACACTCACTCAGTCATGTGGAAAATGGTTTAACCCAGCCTGCGGCGTCTGTCGGTGTTTAAATGACTTCGCAGGAGAGACGACTCATCGGCTGTTGTCATGGGGCCCAGAACCCGAAGCCGAGATATCATGAACAATATAACTACATAGCTAGGATCCAGTCACAGAAGTTGAATTAGATTTGATAGAAAGGACACTTCCTAGTATATCATGGTCATTTCCTTTGGTACACCTAACATGGCTTCCATAGAATGTTTGATAATGTTGTCACGTAAAGGAACATTGTTTCATGTGTGGGCAGAACATGAGAGAGTTAGATTGTTCATCACAACTGCCACTGGAATGTTTGTCCAAATGATGTTGTTGCCATGGTAACGCACCAGCTTTCTGAGTCTCATGCACCAAATCAGCGCTGATTTCCATGACAACATTATCAAACGTTCATTCTATGGCGGCCATCGTAAGTGAACCAGCCAAATAATCATTCAGGATTGTAGATTTGGGAATGACCGTTCTATCAATACAAATTCTACGTATTCTATTTGTCCCAGTCAACTGCTTGCCAAGTTGACAAGTTGACACCGCAATAGCAGTATCTGCAAAATATTACACAAATCGCATTGTGTGTCCCAAGATCAAGAGTAGTTAAGAGTTTGAGGATGGTGATGGTGATGGTGAGTTTTGTCTTGTTGAGCCAATAGCCACGCTGATGAATTCCAGTGCTGTAACTAGAGGAGCTTTTTGTCCGGTTGTCTCTCTAAAGAACAGCATGAGGATTTGATATGCCTATAGAGTTCCGGTTGTGGCAGTGTAAGTGCTATGTATCAAGTGCTGCAGGATATGGTCCGCACTGATCACAGCCGTCTTACATTTCTCCATCCAAGTTCAGGATTTGTTTGCTGCACTCTCAGATGTTTTGTTAAATAGGACTTCATTCCTCCTTATTTACTCCCTCATCCCCCTTTTCTACATCAGTCTCCCTGTTTCCGCATGCTCCACCGCCTGCATGTCTGCAGGCATGGAACATCTAGAAAATCAGGCCACTGCCAGGGCTAAGATGCCAACTCAGTGCCACACAACTCCGACAGTATAACACGGTGCCTGGGAACGGCTTCACATCCTGTCAAACAATGTGTTGTCCTAACTGAACTCAAAAGGATAAGTGAGACAGGGGCTGTAGCTGTTTAATAGATAGCTATCAAAAGTGACACAAAATCCTGCCTTCCACAATAGCGTCATTGTGAAGCAAAACACAATGGCGAACTGGATCTTGCACGACACCATGGAGCCATAACTAAACACTATCTATTGTGATATCTTTAATGACGTGAGATAAGTCTTAAGGTTTGCCAGAGGGAAAGAAGGAAGCAAATGGAACATATTCAGCACTTCACTGCACAGCGCAGAGACGAATGGTTGAAGACAGCCCGCCCAAGAAGAGACACCAGACACTTTCCACACTACTTCCCCTGCAATCTCGTTTGAATGTCATGTTAGTGCAAATCGGTCTTAATCCCAAGGACGCAAAACCATTGGAGACCAGGCAAAGCGAATTGGGCTGAAAGAGGAGAGAGGAGCATGAACACATATTGACCTTCGTCAAGTTGAGTAATAACCCTGAAAGAAACGAGTTGGTCACAATCAGGGGAAAGATTTCAAATGTAGTTATTCAGTCATTATCAATTATTTGTGTCCTTTGTGTGAAGTTAAAGATGTCTGTGTAATCAAATAGCTATTATGAAAAGGATCACATTGTCACCGTGAGAGAACGATTGAGAATTGGGTGGGAAAATGTATCTTCAACATCCCGTTTACCTTTATAATCAGAATTCAAATGGGGAGGAAAAGACACACCATTGTACGTACGTGTGTGGCGGGGAAGTCTGTCCATTGTGCACTGAATGACAACTTTACGTATCAAAGATGAGAGTCGGATCTATGTGGCAGCCATAACAAAGACGAAATAGAGGATAGTTCATTGGAGGCCGACACTGTGAAAAGCACAGATCATTTGTCATTTCAAGAACAGCCGATAATGTGTTTTCTTTCATCTACAGAGGTTTTCCCTTTTCCTTTATGAATGTTTTTAGACCCAGACAAATACACTTCTTGCTGTAAAACAAGCCATTTTTTTGGAGACAATAACTGCCATTCATGCCACAGTATTTTCCCACCGCGTGATGTTCACTTATGTTGACTCTACATTGAGTATTATGGGCAACAATTGAATTTACTGCCTCGCTGGACTGAAATTGAATCAGGAGGGACATCCTGAATCTCTGAGTCTGAAGATGTGGAATTGATCGTCAGAGTCACCTTGATTATTATATGTCACTCTAACAACGAGTCTGGTCTTGATGACACTTAGTGACGTCTGAAAACCAGTTCATACTAAGCTGGAAAGTGGTTATACGTTGTACATGTCATATACTGTAGATATGTATATTGTATGTTTATTTCATCACGCAACCTGTAATACATTTTGTGAAACAGGTTTTGAGACAACATTTGACAATAAGTCCTAACCACAGCATCCCTTAACATAATAGCAGGTTGAGTATGTGTACCACAGCCCCTGCTAAACGACTGAGGCTGCAGGTAAGTTTAAGGCAGGGCTACAACGACTCTGATCTGAGCAGACAGACTGCAACTGCAGTGAGGATAACAGTCTTGTCCAGAGCAGACTGCGGGAGCTTTGGCGCACAGGCAGACAGACAGGCGCTCGACTCCCCCTGTGTCGAGCAGACGGGACTAAGACCCAGTCACATCACCTCAGCATCAACGGAGCTTGTCCCCCGGCTGCTCAGCTGAGCTCTCACCCTGCCACTCTACTCTGCGGGGATCTATTCCTGTCTGAGCCTATGCTGGGTGACATCTGTCAACATGTGTAGCACACTCCAGGAACAAAACTGAGCCCTGTGCCATGTGGGCGTCAGCCATCAGTGTCAATATGTCTCAACCTGCGCAGAGAAAGAGGGTTGGATGAGAGAGAGAGAGAGAGAGAGAGAGAGAGAGAGAGAGAGAGAGAGACAGCGAGAGAGAGAGAGGGGGGGGGGAGAGGAAAAAA
>OMOT01038997.1:0-13857 GCA_900312575.1 Acanthochaenus luetkenii
TGATATTTTGTACTGTTTACCTTCTGTTTTATTCACACCCTTTGGGTGTGAAAGGAGGGATTTGTGGTATCTCCAAGATTACACATATCTGCTTTCTCTCTCACTAGCATATTCCAATCATATCTTTAAGCTAAAGACGTCTCTTTGTTAGAGACAAACTTATTGTCAGACCTATGTCTGTTCTCAAGTGTTCATATGTCCCAGTAAGACAAGACAGAATGTAAACTGCTATCTCAAAGAACATTCCTGACGTATTCCAAATGCGCACGAAGATGTCGTCAGCACATTCGTCATCAAACTGTTTATCTATATAAAGCCTGTCTTGTCAATACAGGGTGTCTCTCTTCCTTACTGAGCTTGAGAAGAGGACCCGTACGTACGATTCTTAATTCATGCCGATTTCTCATTAAAACCATTACTGCGATTGGCAGTAATAATCTATAAACAGCTCTGAGATCTTGCATCCATCCTTTCATTCTTTTACATCCAACGAACATCCAACATTACAAGCCTGCTTCTCTGACCTTTAGCCTGTGTTGTATCAGTTTACCTTCACCCAGCAATGACGTGCTCCTGCTCTTCTCTTCTCTTCCTTCACCTCTGATGTTCGAAGGAAATTTGTGTACTCATCTGTCAGCTGGTGTGTTTCTTCAGACCCCGGGCTACACAGACCCAGCTGAACACCCAGCTCTGACAGCACTCGGTCTGTACACTGAACCTGCAGGGGAAACACAGATACAACAAGTGGGAGGATACAGATTAGACTAAGTAAAGCCATTCTGAGGAAAGGTACTTCCACCAAGATGTTATTTTGTAGAGACAAACCTACTAAAGCTGCACTAGGCAACTTCGCACGTTGGCATCTCTGCGAGATGTAACTGTACGAAACCTTTTCAAACCCCCAAAACCCTGTAAGGTGACGTCAGTTAACTGCACACAGCAAGCTCATGTTTACCAACCCGGCCGATCTGTGATGTTTTATACTGAAGGAAACCAAAGGGACGAGAGAGGCTAAAGATCTAGTGTTGGAGAGTCCAGACTTCTCTGAACGTAGAGCTGCTCACTGCTGTTTAAGAGATCGTTTGGCTTTTCCTCTTACATATCATATTGTTACTTCCTGTGGGCAGAGACGTGTTCATATCCAACACTAGAAATGGTGTATTGAAAAGTATATTTTTACATAAAATCTTGCCTAGTGCAGCTTTAACAAACAATCAGCTCCAATAAGGGGAACACACGAACTGCTGGCTGCATTAAGGCTCACTCAGCAGCATAACAGAATACTTCTTACATTTTTATTGCCAACCGCTTTCAGCAGTATGGCGATATTCCTCAGAGCCACGTCTCCTAGCTGATGTGGAATACTCTCCGCTAAACTCTCTAGTACAGCTTTATAGAAATCCACCACATCCCTCAGGAAGGCCTTCCTCTCCTGCTCCCCGAGCTCCACTATGGAGGTGGATGACAGGAAGTCCCTGGCGCGAGCACCGACGTTCAACTCCGGCGCGGGAAGCATGTCCTTATTGTTTTGGAGGAGTGCCCGGTTCCGCCTCCTGAGGAAGCGCTCAGCGGTGGAGGGCCGGAGGAGGCGTGTCGTGTAGGAATTGGCCAGCATGGAAGCCAGTTGGAACTCTATGGCCACATCGGCTGCGCCACACTGCTGCACCTCCTGGAAGGCGCAGAGGGGCTCCAGGGTGTTGGACAAGAACAGGAAGTGTAGCCTGACTTTGGGATCAATCAGTCGGGCGCTGATATGGCCGGCATCCTCCACTTGCTTGAAATACTCCACTAAATACCTCCAGTTGCTGACCATCTTCTGCACAGTGCGGATTATGAAGACACACTGGGCAGAGACAGGGAGGGAAGAGTCGTAAGACGCCGCGCTAACAAACAGCTCTTTCAGTCTGTCGCTAGCGGAGAAGCAGCTTGAGTAGTAATGCTGGACGTCCCTGATCAGGTTAACCACGTGGCTGAAGGAAGTCATGAGTCCGGAGTGGCAGGCTCTTTCGGCCATTCCAGGGAGGCCGCAGAGCGACACCAACCCAGGGTTGAAAGCCCGGAGCTGGGATACAAACTCCCGACTCACCCCTGGGTGTGGAGCATTACAGTAGAACACAGCAAGGTTGGACAGATGAATATGGCAGTTCTTCAGAGTCTCAATCAGCATGCGTGAATCCGCAGCTGCTGTGTGTGTGTCTTTGCTTGAGTGAGCATACATTTCCATTGGTGTTTGTGGATCTGTGTTTGTGTCCGCACTCATCTGTAGGGTGTCCAGCAGCCTCAACACCGTGACCGCTGAGCCGTGGTCAAAGTAGCCAATAAGAATGACGCTAGTTCTCTGCCCCCCACCCAGCTCCACCCCCATGTACAGGTACAGGCAGTAAGGAGTGTGTGAGCAGGCCAAGGCGATGTCCATGGGGTGGTTGGGACGCAGGATGGGAGGCCCTGAAACGCCTCCCTGCTCAAGACAGTCCTGTGTGTCTGTATTTGTATGCGGGTTTGAGTTTGTGTCTACGTCGCCAGACCAGTATCTACTGATGAAGCACATCAAAGAATCACTGCAGTGGAAATGACTCCTTTTCTCTTCCTCATCCTCCGCTGTTCCATCTTTCTTCACCTCTTTCTTCTCTTCTTCCTCCATCTGCATGCGCTCTTCTTTCCCTGTTCTGTCCTTTTCATGCATTCGCTCCATTTTCTCTAGTGTTTTCTCCTGCTCTTTTTCCACCACACCGCTGTCCTCGTCATCAGATATCAAGACGATCGCCTCTGTATTTCTGTTCAAACGCTCTCTCTCTTTTTCTTTCCTTGCCCCATGCTCCGTTTTGCTGTCCATCTTCAGAATGATCTCCAGTTTCTGGTGAGGCCTCTTGGAGGAATGGCCATCTTTATCTGGGAAGAAAACGAGACAGTGAGCATGTTTACACGTAAGTAAATATTTCCATATAGAGGCTTTGCAATTGTATTAGAAATCTCCCAGCAACCACGACTGGCACCATCTTGGCATACTCACTGAAGAATTAGTGCATTCTACAGACTACTCACTCATAATAGATTACAAGCTATCTGAAAAAGATACAAGTCATTGGTGTAGATCAATATAGTAAATCTTTAGCTAAAAGTGAATTGTCTGATAATGTAGATTTGTTTCCAAACTTAGGTCACTGTGACACAGTAAACTTCTTTAGCCCTCGCCCCTTCCCAAAAGCACTCCAGGTTGTGGCTTAAGAAGCGTCAGCTCAGTTAAAGAGGTAATAATTAGTAAGTCATTTTACTGCCCCATACCACAAAACAAATATAATGCACAAAAACTCCAAAATGTCTGACAGAGGGCACGTGGCGTCACCTGACACCCCATTATTTGGGATACTGGTTTATTCCGTTGAAGAATTTGCTCGTGTAAACACAATCTCCAATTTACACCAGTAAACAATAACATTCCCACAGGTAACACTCCTGGAGAGCCCACCTGAGTTAGCAGGAACCATACTCTGCCCTCCTCTGGCTTCTAGGGCATGGTACTCCCTGCCACTGTTGTTCTGGTCAAAGAACAGCTTAAACCACTGTAGGAAGGTCAGAGACACTATGGGGTTCCTCTTCATCAGTGCCTCCATGGGGATATACTAGGAGAGGAAAGGGGGGAGTGTAAGTCTCATTCTCATGTTTCCATCCAACTGTCAGCAGATTTTAAGCAAACTTTTGTAATGTCGCAAATGTGAATTAGGCGCGTTTCCTTCAGCTGGTTTGAAGTGAATAAACAGGCTTCCAGAATGTAAAATTACACCAGGAAAAAACTCAACAGGCAAAGACTCTTTCAAGAACTGAGTACGATCGGGCAAGTTGTTAATGTTTTTTGTCCGATTATGTTCATGTCATATTTCATGCTTTCATGTGAAGATGAAAATGAAGAAATGGCTTTGCAATATTCGAATGCGACAACTAATGGCCATACAACCACGACCAGGACTTATACACGGGAACGACATCGCATTCGACATTTCTTGGAGGTTGTGGTGGACAGATACTTTACAGACATTGTGTTATGACACGGAACCATTCATCAGACCAATCCTACATCATGATATATTTGACAAATAAAAAAAGCCTATATTATCAAGTATTACATCACTATTTATCACATAACTACTTCGTAAACAAAAAATCGTTCTACTTCAAACAAGCGTATAAACTTTCTCGCGATACAACAAAACTTTTCATTGAAATTTGCAGCTTCCAATAAGCTTTTCTATTTCGATACACCATGATTCACCAAAAAAGTAATCAATGGAGAGTATCGGATAAATGCCTTTGAATGTAAATGTGATATAACTTGAAACTTACAAATTAAGAGAAGATTCAGGATCTCAGATATTATTTGATAAGATGTTTAGATCACACAGAGAAGTCAATGTTTCCGTGCTTAAATTGTGGGGTCTACAGTTCGGACAGATGTCCAGGGTAATGTGGTCACTTATGGTGAATCAGATACCCATAAAGAAGGTAGAGAAGGTTGAGAGAATGATTAGTTCATAATTTAGTAAATGACTAGAAGTGGAGGAGGAGAGGTGGAGAGGAAGACATTGGAGGAGAGATGAGGTAGCGTAGAAGAGAGGGAGAAAGGAGGAAGACAATGGCAAAGGAATGAAGGAGGGTAGAAGAGAGGAAAGGAGTGGGAAATAAGGGAGAGGCAGAGAGAAAGGAAGAAGAGGGGGAATGGTGGAGGAAAAGATGATGGAGGGGAGGAGAACGGAACAGGGAGCGAAGACAGATGAAGAGAGTGGGGAGATAGATGGAGCAGGGATAGCATGAGAGATAAGAGAGGGGAGAAGGGAACGAGAGATGACAAGAAAGTGACAGAGGTATGGAGAGAGAAATGAAAAGAGAAAGAAAAAGATTAACATTAAGTCATCAATCAAAACATACATTTTCATCATTTATAAAAAAAATCTCAAGTTGTTTATGATTTTAACACAAACACATTAGCAGTACTCACTCTGACCACCCCAGCCTTTCTGAATGCGGCCTGCAGTAGGCTGTAGTTGTGAATGAAGTCCACTGCGTCTATGCTTTGGAAGCGGACCCTGGATAACTCAAGCGAACCAGGAAACAACCAGTCCATCAACTGGCAGAATGCTGCACCTAACAGAGACACACACACACACAAGAAATTGGTACATGTACTTACGCTCACACATCACAAGCAGACTAAAATCACTTCATGAAAATCCAAATGTCTCAACCATGATCTAATTTGTTTACGGTAATTATACCAAGGTATCACAACACATTTTCTATATTAATGTTGAAAAATGCTTTCATATGTGGCCAGGTGATGCAGACGTGCTCAGCCAACCACTGGACAAATACAGGTTAAGAAACACACACGGCCCTACAAGTATACCCTATTTAATTGTTTTGTGACGTTTCATTCACATGTAAAAAAACACTAACACACACACACTGGCCTACCTGTGCATACCTGCTCCAGCATGGTGAACCCGGTCTGTAGAGATTCATTGAGCCAAGCCAGCAGCTCAAACCGGTTATATGTCTGCTCTGTAGACAGAGCTACATTCACAGCCATCTCCCAAAGGGCTAGACCTGTGTATGCATGTTTTTATGTATACATAAGACAAATAGACAGAGATACATCCATAAATCAATTGAGCAACAAACAAACGTTAAAATTAAAAGTCACATTCCTGAAATATGTTACAATTATGTTTCCTTCCATTTTAGACTCTGGAATCAAATCTAGGTAACATTCACCACACTGGACAAAGGTATTTACAAGCTAAACTGTGCATTTACAGCACTGTTACTCCCAGATGTGTTTCTTGGCAGGCCTCACTGCATTGAAATCAACAGTAGTCATGAATCACTGCCAACTACTAGCTTTCTTTACATCCCAGACCCTTTTATTCAAACTCGTTTTCTTTCAGTATAGTCTGATAACATGACTAATTACATGTAAGTATAACAGCATACATCTTAGCTACATAAAATAATAGTTTGATTTGACATGTGTCGGCTATTAGATATCAAACATGCATTCTTCACAAGTACAATACTTATTCCTGCATATGTACTGCCCCAAAGCTACGTTTTCCCGCGAAAATGCTGCGTTCATGTCACATGGTAGATACGAGCTTCCTACTTGAAAATACCGTGAAAATACCGTAGCTTTCAGTCGTGAAAAGATCAAGAGCATCCAAGACGTCTTGGCGTTTTCAAACGAGTCTGAACGCCATGAGCTTTTCATAATCGTTGTTTTTAACCCTAAAGGCAGTCAGATACAGGGGTTGTTCCCATAGCACTTCAATGCAGCATAATATACACAGACTTTGCTGACTCTCAACCAATCGGAGCAGAGCATCTTTAATTCGGACCAGTCGGGAGCCGAAGCGGAAGTTTAGGCCGAAGTCTTCCCGTGATTCACTAGCGGCTAAGTGGCTAGCGCGATTTTCCATTGACCAGAAGTAGTTTTAGACGGCACTTTATAATGTAACGTTATGTCTTCTGCTACGAAACAACGAGTGGTGTTGAGATTCACCTCTCGGATCTCTAAGTAGCTTAGACAAGTTGCACGTTCGTGTTATTTTACGGCGCAGAAACGTACAGAAAATACAAGCGAGGTGTGTTGATGCTTCCTACAGCATATGTGCTTTTTAGATTGCTTAGCGTTATATGAAGTAACGTTAACCTCCCGCACACTGAAGTCAGTCAACGGGTTAACAGGGAAGTATTTATAACACATAAGGAAGTTCCGCTCGTTGCTTCTGCCGAACTGATACTGGGTCAGATTCAATACAGTTGGCACGGCGGAGTAAAAAGTTGAACACCTGACCACTGATCTGCGGTTAAAAGTGTCCTAACAATACAGCAGGTTACACAAACATTGTCTGGAGGTGGACGGTGTTGGAGTACCGTCACAACAGACGAAACTAACTAACTTAGATAGACAACTTTACATTTCTTAGTCCAGTTATTTGTAGGTAACGTTATAACCTAAATAAAGCATATATATATATGACACGTGCCGTTATTTTAAAATACAACCTGTCCGTATAATAACGTTAATTTATATTAGTCATCAATTTACAATACTACAACCAAACGGAAGTATCAACCCCTCTACAAACAGTAGCTCAGTTAGAGCTTGGTCAAAAGCTGCGCGAGTTAACAATTGGGGTAAGCTACCTATCTTGTAATGACAACAAGTGAAACCGTCTCAGACGCTAGCCTAGGCGTTCGGCTAGCTGCTAGCTAGCTAAACGTTTAGTGCTCTAAACTAAGTCACAACAATGTAGCTAAAGCGCTCACAGGAACCTGTATGCCTAACGCAAAGCAACCGACCGTTCGATTTAAACTAGTCTTTTCGGCCAACAACTGCAACATATGGTTGAAACCCCTCATTCGGCTCAGCACTCACCGTCTCCGTGTGGTTCCTGCGGGGTATTTAAACTACAGACCGGGATAACGGACGACAGCGCTCCCCCAGACCTGACCTAGGCCCAATGGCGGCTCTCCAGAGTCAGTCAACGTAAAACCCTACGATCCCCATGCCGCCTAATATCGGAAAGGTATTTTAGCCACTGTTAGCATTTCGCTAACACCTAGCTTAGCTTTTGGAGAAACACGGGTTGGATGTCCAAGACCACAAACAACCTTTTCGGTTACTATTTCCACAGAGGCCTTGCTGACAATTCGTCATGTTCTGGTTCGTCGTAAATACTGTTGGTTCGCCATTATGTGTCTGGAATGTCTGTAGCACAACCGGAACATTAAGGCAACTGCTTCAACACAACCGCTACCCGCCGACCGGCTGTCTCACGTGTACGACTGTCTTAGGCGAAACACGCAGTGGTGAATAAAAAGCGGGGGGACATTTGTCCTCTGGTTTGGGGGGATTTCGGATTACATCCGGGTCCGTCTTTTCGCCGGTGGCGAAACTGAATTATATTTTCAGTCTGTTCTTAAAACGGGACAATGAAAGTAGAAATATGACATATGACGAAGTTATTATGTTACACACTGTGACCCGGACTCAAATTCCTTAACGTTACATGTGTAAAAGCAGTTTGGCTCATTCTGATTCGGATATTTCAATGCGTCACTGCCGTTATTCCCGATGTTCACAACACAAAGGGCAGGAATACTAAGTAATACTTAGTGAGTAATACTTAGTGAGTATGGCTAGTGGTGATGTTTTTCACTGCAGCTTCAGAATCCACATCGACAAATCAATAAATGCATAAAAGTCAAGAGGAGCACTCCAAAGCAAAACACTCGTTTTTTTGCGATGGGCGGGATCCGGAAGCCATTAAGTGGACCGGAAGCCCAGGTCACGCTTGAGGCTGTCTGTGGTCATAAGGTCAACACCAACCATTCTAAACCAAATGAGTTGTATTGTAATAAAAGCATGAACGTATGCTTTTTCCCCTTAACCCTATAGAACTTACATCTGTTTGATGATACTTGCTAAGTTGCGTACTATGAATGTCTTGCTCTATTCCTAAATAAAAAGCTGAGTCAACCGAGTTTAGCTGGGTTTACCCTACACTCCCTGGTTATTGACATATAGCGGTCAATAAAAACAAGTGGTTATCATCAGTATAAACCAAAAACAAACAAAAGTATTTTCAGAGAAGCCTTGTTTTTTCCCTTAAAAGACTTTATCCTCGTACACCTGTTGAAGAAATAAGAAGGTTCGGAATGTCCAAGAACATAGCTTCTTCAGTGGGTAGCACTGTCGCCTCAGAGCAAGAAGGTCATGGGTTTGAATCTCCGCCCCGGTCCCTTCTGTGTAGAGTTTGCATGTTCTCCCCGTATTCGCGTGGGTTTCCTCCAGGTGCTCCGGTTTCCTCCCACAATCCAAAGACTTGCAGGTCAGGTGAACTGAAGACTCTAAATTGCCCATATATGTGTTTGTGTGCAGTATGGTATATGACGTAGTGTATCTGATGTTGTATACATAGTATATGATGTATATGTAGAATGTATATGATGACGTAGTATATATATAACGCAATGTAAAGCCCTTTGAGACATGCTTGTATGAAAGGGCTATATAAATAAACATGATTGACAACATGATTGATAGATGTAGACCTGGGTGTCATCAGCGTAGCAGTGGAGTTGTAGTCTGTGACAGCGTCAGAGGCTGCACTGAGGTTCAGGAGAAGGAGGCTGTTGTGGGAGGAGCCAGAATCGGAGGAGAGCAGGAGGTCGTGAATGAGTTTGAGAAGAGCAGTTTCTGTACTGTGGTGTGATAGAAGGCCAGATTGGAATGTTTCATATATCTGGTTGGTATGGAGGTATTGTTGAGTGGCGATGGCACATTCCAGTATAGATGTGTAAATAGTGTCAAGGCAAATGATTATGTGAGTCAGTTTATATAATAATGTGATACAACGTGGGGTTCTGTCTCCACTGCTTTTCATCCTCTGCATGAAAACAATGGACCACATGCTGCCTCTAAACGTTGAACCCATTAAATAGGCTGATGACCTGACCCTTTCTGAGCTGTTGATGGATTCCCTTCTAAGGCAAATGCAAGCTGCTGTGATGCAGTTTCCTCCTGGGGTCAGATATTCTGCCTCTCAGCAAATGCAGCAAAAGCAAAATACATGCTTATTAGTTTCAGGAAACCACCAAATACTCTCATCCCGCCTGATGTCCTACTTAACGAACAGCCTATGGAGAGGGTGGACGTTTTTAAACTTCCTAGGTGTGCAGATTTCAGACTCACAACCAAACACACAGTGACACAATTGAGGATTTTCAAAGGGATCCAGATGACCAGTATTTAAAAAGGTTAGGGGCTTATGAAGACAGGAGCTGTGGATGAGTCAGCACTAACGTATAGATGCATAAATAGCGTCAAGCGAAATGATAATGTGAGTCGGTTTATACAAGTGATGCTCTAAACACTTAAGGGTCATGGGAACATGTAACTCTGAAAGGTTAAAGGTGATGTTACTCTTCCACACACCTTAAATCAGAGTGTTGTGGGTAGCATTGAACACACAGGACACATGTTTTTACCAGCCAAACAGTGTTTTATTGAGAACAGATTATATATAGGCTGCTATAGAAAGTACGCAAACGTAAAAACATATCAATGGTTTTCCACTAACAGTTCAAAATAAGTATAAAAATAGCACAGATTCTGTTCAATTGGAAAGCCTTTGCACCTTACATTCTTAAAGGCAAATAAAACAGAACAAAGAACAAAATGATGTGAGATTCTGATAAAAAATAAGAAGCACAAAACTAAAGGATTATAGTGGAAGATAAGTAGAAAATGTTTCTCAGATAACATGAGTCACACAAAAGCCTCCAAAAGCACACGTAATACGTTCCAGATCTACAAATAACAACACACAAAGTATTTAAAAAACTATTGATTAAAATGCTCTAAATCACGCTATAAAATTACAAAATCTCAAGCAAGCTTTATATTGTGCTAATATATACACATAGGATCTCAATATAAAATGTCTTAGAAGACACAGAAAGTAAAGCAAAGCTGTCTAAAAATATTTGCATACTGTTTTCAAGGTACAGTAGTACAGTAGTTGTAATAAAGTGTGTAAACAAGCGGTTTTTTGGTTTCTTGAAGGACTTTAGAATCAGAACAAAACAAACAAACAAAGGTTCCTAGTGACACTTTCAGTGGCCCTTTGAGCACCAAAAAACACTTGCCCTGGACTGGAATGGTTTCTCAATGAACTGGCAATTTAAGAATATTAAAAAGAAAAGTTCTTGCTGCATTACAAAGGCTTGTGCATTTTGCATCAAAAACATAATGTAGTTCTTGGTCAAACGAGAGTTTAAAAACTTTGTAAACATTTCTATCGATACAGTACGCAAAACATCGTACAAAAAGTTCCAGTGATAAAATACAGGCTATATGTACAGGGCACGTGGGAGGAGGAAAGCTACAGTATATATTCACAGAACAGAGATCCTTACGGAGGAGCGATGTACAGTTGCCCCGTCGTCTGAGGTAATGCCCACTTGGTTTGTTTTGGTGACAGCCAACAGTATGAAAATCTTCCAGTTATTAAAACAAAGACATCTTAAAGGACTACACCGACCTTTGGGGAGTTTGGCCAATCAGTCACCTTACTGAACATCAGATGAGAGGATTGGCACCAAAATCATCTGTGTGTCCAGTGCATAGCTCTGTCCGGTGCGCATGCTAACGCTTTACCCCCGCGGTATGTTAAGTAATCGTAGGCGACTAGCGTTATTCCAAAGTATGAAGATAAAACTTTTAGTAATCCAAAGTTGGTATTGGTTTGTATGCTATGGCCTGTAGATTTGACTTCTGAAAACTGAATATCAATCTTTATCATTACCGAAGTCCAATATGAATCAACAGCGCAGAAAACTTTAGCTGGGTAACTTCGCTCACTTCCTGTGTAAATACGTTGTGTTTGAAGTCTTGCAGGAAGAGAGATCTTGCATTCTTTGGATCAAATGTTATGTCTATTTGACCAATCCCCTAAACAAGCTTGGCAGGTTTCGATAACGCTAGTCGCCTACGATTACTTAAACACGCTGTATGCTAAAGTGTTAGCATGCGCTCCGGACAGATCTACGATCTACCGAACTCACAGAGATGATTTTGGTGCCAATCCTCTCGTCAGATATCGGGTAAGGTGACCAATAAGCCAAATCCGCCCAACGTCCTTCAAACAAAAAGTAGTCAATGGTAGGTCACAAAAATGTGTTTTCCATCACTTTTCTCTCTCTGGAAACAGCAAGAGCCTTGAAACAGCATATAGACCCTGTGACTCTAAAAGTCTCCATGGAAACCAACAGAAATGAACAGGACAGCCCACACGGGAGACACTGGTGTCCATCTTTTACAGTAAACTAAAACATATATTTGTCTTTTTTAAGATACTATCTAAAACACATCTACAGTAAGATGAATGCTATCACTCTTTATGTCTCAGCTGTCTGGAATGGTTGAGAAAAGGCATAAATACAGTCTGTATCTCTCAGTTTGATACGTTTTTGCATTGACTTGTTTCAAGTATTTGTATGTAGTTATCTGGGAAATTTCGCTCTGACATTATAACTGAACGTTTCATTTTGTATCTATTCAAAAAACATCTTTATAAAACCTTTAATACACATTTTTTTCTTTCTAATATCAACACACAAAAAAGTAGCAAAATAATTTGTGTTTACAACAAACAACAAAATTCTATGAATACAAAATCATCTAAATAAAGATATTACTTTGGTTCATGAGGCTTTAAAGAAGACGTTCTTTAGATTGACAACCGCTATTCCCCTTTTCACAGCAGCCTACGCCTCACACATCTAACATCTAACGGGTTAGGGGTCGTTCTACACTTCCTGAATGAGATTCTCCTGAAAGGAGAAAGGCTGGTAGAGTGGGTGTGTATTCACGAGCAGTCAGTGGTGTCTATTCGCTGGTGTTAGGTGGTGACTATTCGCTGGTGTTAGGTGGTGTCTATTCGCTGGTGTTAGGTGGTGTCTATTCGCTGGTGTTAGGTGGTGTCTATTCGCTGGTGTTAGGTGGTGTCTATTCGCTGTGTTAGGTGGTGTCTATTCACTGGTGTTAGGTGGTGGGTGGTGTCTATTCGCTGGTGTTAGGTGGTGTCTATTCGCTGGTGTTAGGTGGTGTCTATTCGCAGGCGAAGTAGTCTTTGAGTGGTGCAAACAGATGTCTGATAACAGGGACGCTCCAGGACCGGCCCAGGAGTTTCTGTCTGGCACCGCGACCCATGTTGGACACGTCTGTGTAGTGGACTGGGAAGCCAAAGATCCTACAGGGGAAGAAATAAACATCATCATTACAAAATCAGAATGACTTTAAAGCTGCACCGGGTCCACCCGTCCTATCAGCCTACGTCACAAAGTGGGGCTGCAGCAGAGATCAGCATCCCATCATCACTCATTGAGACGCTGTAGATTCACCCGCTTTGCCCAGATGAAACTCTGGTGTCTGTATGGTCACTGGCGGGAAGACTCCACCCACAGGAAGTGACAAATCAAAACCGAAGAGCAAAATCCACAACATGTCTCCTGACCAGCGGTGAGCAGCTCCGTCCAGAGGAAGCTGGACTCACCTACGTTAGATCTTCTCCTCTCTCGTCTCTTTGGTCTGTTTGGTGTGAAGCATCACAGACCGGACGGGTCGGTCAACATGAGCTGTGTGCAGTTTACTGACGTCACCCGACAGGATTTCTGGGTAATGAAGTCCTCACTATTCATACAGTTAATGTCGCTGCCATTTGAGGCCACCAGGTGCTTAGTGCAGCATTAATTCTCAAGTTAAATAAATGTCAGGCGTTTGTCTTGAGGTCAACAACCTCCAACAGCTTCCACAGTACATACTGACGAAACACGGTACAAGGACAACACAACCTCACTGCACATGGCAAGACACTGGAGTGTAGACTATAGTATCACTGCATATGTCAATCATCATGATGAACATGATCAGATCATTGTTTTGAGGCCGTGGTTGGAGGATCATGTCCCTGTCAGCACTGGTTCTGTTGTGAAGTCCACTGGCAACATTGAAAGCAGCCTGCCAGTTTGTCAGAAATGAACGTGAAGACTGTGCTTCTTTATTTGCATGTGTGTGTGTGTGTGTGTTCCCCTCTCTTTGCCCTTTATCAGTGTAGTATATACGTGTGTGTGTGTGTGTGTGTGTGTGTGTGTGTGTGTCCTTCTCACCTCTCCAGCTCAGTACACCACAGAATGTCCTCCTTCCCGTTCATCATGACAGGGAAGTGCTGGTCTTTCCCCTGTTTGATGGAGTTGGAGCGAGTGGTGATGGTACGCACCTTCCCAAACTATAGGACAGGA
>OMOT01039001.1:0-16890 GCA_900312575.1 Acanthochaenus luetkenii
ACTCCAGTCCCCCTTCATTCGCCAAACCTGTAGCTGTCGCTAAATTGGCTAACGTTAGCAATGTTAGCTCTCCTCAAATATGGCTAGTTTCACTGCATTATCCATACGAGCCGGCTTGCTCTCTTCATTTTCGAAACATGCTTAAGATCGATCAGTCCAGTCTCAGTCCAAGACTTTTCCGATGTTCGGTAAAGTGAGCACGAGAAGCAAAAAACAACACGCAGCTTCCCACAACCACAGAGCCGTGGCTTCCTCGCATAGCAGTTGCTAGCAATGTTAGCTCTCCCGAACATGGCTAGTTTCACGGCTTTATCCACATGAGCCGGCTTGCTCATGCTGATCTGGACCCAACTGCTTCACAATAAGCTTGTCAGACAAACTTCTCCTTTCAAACGGGGTTTGAAACAAAGAATCAACACTGTTAGGAGCAGGTTGTTCCTCTGGCACATTAGCCATTGTTACAGACTAACAGCTAGCTGACCTAAGACTTTACTCTCCCGACTTCCTGCTCTATATATAACAACTTCTATGTACAGCCGCAATGGCGACAATCGGGTGTATTTCCCTACGCCCTGCAACGCCGCTCTATTCAGCGCGAGCTGTCGTCAACCAATCCAGTGAGGGTTGGTGCGGCTCCATTCAACTTTCGCTGCTCCCGTCAGGCGTAGAAAATTACGCCCTTCGGCACTCAGACAAAGGCTGCAAGCAGTGTTTTTTCATCAGTCATCCCACTTTTCTATTAGAATATATCATTTATGTGAATATAACAATTTAATTTCATACACATACAGGACCACAATTGTAACAATTATGTATTTATTGGAATCTTTTTTTCTCCACTTGGGCCGGCAAGGTGGGGCGGCGCCCTAGCGCCCCTAGTGGACGCCACGCCACTGGTAAACATTAATATTTGTAACAAAGCACCAGGTTAGAGGTTCCTTGTAGAATTTACAGCATTAGTTCACTGAGAATCTGTTTCATATCCAAGAAAAATTGGTTGTGTAACTGATTAGAGAAATCATTGGCGATACCCAGCCCTAATATACAATAGATATTTTTGGTGATTAGTTGTATAAGCATGTAAGTGCATAAGCATTTGACATAAGGATAGACCTCCACCAAAAGCACCGTACTCCTGTACAGAAAGGTCTGGAAGTCATCTAAACCACAATCGACCTTATATAACTTATTTTCACTCACAGGAAATCTGCCGTTAGCCTAGATTGCATTTATTCGATAATCCGACCATAATGCTGTCAATAATATCACGTTATACTAACACGTGTCGTGTGTCCAGGTGCCTCGTATCTTCCTGTGGTTGATGGTGGAGCTGGCAATCATCGGTTCAGACATGCAGGAGGTCATCGGCTGTGCCATAGCTTTCAACCTCCTCTCCTCTGGCAGGTGGTGGGAGCGAACAACACAGGGGCAGTATTGATTTTATGGCTGTTGGGATGGGATCACAGTTTGATGAATGCTTTATAATGGTTTTATTACTTCCTCCGTGTTGATTATTTCCGCTGTGTGTGTGGGTTCACCTATAGGATACCCTTGTGGGGCGGTGTCCTCATCACCATCATCGACACGTTTGTCTTCCTCTTCTTGGATAAGTATGGTGGGTTGTGGCCGTATCGCTGCACTGATTTATGAGCGTCGTTTTCAAATTACAGTGAAATGCCTCACAATGCTACGATAGATAGTGTCTCCTTTCCCCCCTCTTCAGGTCTGAGGAAGCTGGAAGCCTTTTTTGGCGTGCTTATTACTGTCATGGCCATTACCTTTGGATATGAGGTACTAAATTATACCTTCCAGTAATTAGATAAGACGATTCAGTGTCCTTAAAACATGGGGTCCTTGACCCATATGGGTGTGTTTTTCTATCCGTCTGTCAGTCAGTGTGTATACAAAAGTGTGGATGAATTGGTTATCCACATGCATATATCTATGTATATCCACACATACGCAATACGTATGTGTTCTCTCATTCTCACTCCCTGTCCACCAGTATGTGAGGGCGAGTCCAGACCAAGGCCAGCTGCTGAAAGGGATGTTCGTGCCGTACTGTGAGGGCTGCGGACCCGTTCAGCTGGAGCAGGCTGTGGGCATCGTGGGAGCCGTCATCATGCCTCACAACATCTACCTCCACTCGGCCCTCGTCAAGGTGGGACGAACGCCAGGATAGATATGGAATTCCCATTTTAAGTGGCGTTGTGAAACGTATATTACATCCTTAACGGACAGTTATGATGAGATGCAGAAGATGGCATGAATTGTCGTGAGATCACACGTACACACACATACACACACACAACCCGACACAGAAATACCCAGCTAGCTGCTTTTTGTTCTTTCCATGAGCTCATTTGACTTTCTGTTTCACATGATCAACGCGCGTCCAAATGTCTCTCAGTCTCGAGAAGTGGATCGATCGAGCAGGAAGGAAGTGAAGGAGGCCAACAAATACTTCTTCATCGAGGCGACCATCGCACTCTTTATCTCGTTCCTCATCAATGTGTTTGTGGTGGCTGTTTTCGCTGAGGTATTCTATGGACGCACAAACATAGAGGTGGTGAGTGTCTTTGCAGCTTCTCTTTTGTAACGAGCCATTTCAGACTCATTTGGAATTTCTAAAATGTGTGTTTTCATTGGCCGCTGTGCTACCGGTGTATGATCTACCACCCTGATCCGTTTTTTTTTTTATTCCAGTACAATGTCTGCAATGAAACAAACAGTCCTCATTCAGATCTTTTCCCCCTGAACAATGAAACTCTACAAGTGGACATCTACAAAGGGGTAAGACACTGACTTCTACTGTGTTCTGTTTTTACCATGGCACGATCGCTACAGCGCCGTGGTCATCAAGAGGAAAATCCAGGTCGGCCAGTAAAGGGCAATACACTTCATTCAACTTCATCACAAAAATCACGTGTCTATCTCATTAATCAAATGAAGTAAAGGTTGTGAAAATGTGACGTTCACTATGAATCTTCACACTTAATCTGCACATGTTCACCTCCTGCAGTCCTGTTCGCACATTCAGAAAGAACTACTTACCTGGAAACAAGGGGAAGGGAAGGACCATTTCAATTGTTTAAGACAAGTGGGTTTCAATGGTTATGCATTTGTCACAAAGATGTGTGACCAAGGGCAAGACAAAGATGATGGTCACACCAGAACACAGGGAGGGTGATGAGAGCTTCAGTAGGAAGAGACAGAAAACATACATTTTAAAGTTGCCATTACGGTTTTTCCCAATCGTTCAAACACGTTTCTTGAAACTATACCTCACTTTCTCAAGAGCGATCGTATGAATATCTCTTACAGAGCATCAATTAAACTGCACTTTCTATTTATTTCTGCTACATTTTAAACACCTCCATCAAAATACTGTATAGATGTTTTGGCTTAATGAGGCCATGTTACATATTCAATTGTATAAAATTGTGTAGAAATTGTTTCCTTTTTCAATTGTTTTACAGTTTTACAGTTTAGTTTAGTTTCTTTTGTTTGTCCCAAAATAGGTTGCAATTTCACAGTACATATACTGTGAATTGTTGCCATAATACAATACTGTAAATGTATCGTATAAATAGTGCTTAGGTAACCTAATTCTGATACAATGATACTATCACGCTTAGACTGGCAGTCTGGGCCATGGATGTAATGATGAAATAAATGCACAAATACAAAAACGTAACAAAGCAAATCTTTACTTGTTACTGTACAATAAACATCTAACTGACTGAACTGACTGCAAAAATGTACAATAAAAGCGTAGGCCCACTGCCCAAAAAATACTTTAACATTATTGATGCTCAAGCTCTGACACATGATTGAAAGGTTTAGCCAGTTGAGTTTGAACAGGTGTGACGTGAGTGAGACCAACCGATGATTAGAGTGTGAACAAAGTGTGCTAAAGAGTTTAGCTATTTTTGTGAAATGGAATTGTGCTTAGAGTGTAACAATCGAGAAAAACAGTTAAAAAAAAAAAAAACAACAACTGGGAGTCTATGTATACGATGTCGGCTTTCCCCTAGTTTCCAGTCAAGTCCAACTCCTCAGTTTCTATCGATGCGCCCGACACTGCTGGAGTTGTTTTCTCAACTTGATTTTGATGGCCGCCCTCTCTGTCTGTCGCAGGGCGTGGTGCTGGGCTGCGTCTTTGGCCCTGCGGCACTCTACATCTGGGCTCTGGGGATCCTCGCAGCGGGTCAGAGCTCCACCATGACTGGGACTTACTCTGGCCAGTTTGTCATGGAGGTCAGTGGAAGAACAGTCAACAGTGCACTGAAACACACACACAGAATAGTTCGATTTATTGCATTTTTACCGGACCCTTTATGTGGCCTGGTTTGGTATTTGTACATGAGGAAGTCCTGCGTGAAATCTGTCTCAGACAGAGATGTTGTCCTCCTGCCCTCAGGGTTTCTTGAACTTGCGCTGGTCTCGTTTCGCTCGGGTGTTGCTGACCCGTTCCATCGCCATCGCCCCCACCCTGTTGGTGGCCATCTTCCAGGACATGCAGCGCCTGACGGGCATGAACGACTTCCTCAACGTTCTGCAGAGCATGCAGGTCAGAGGGGGTGAACACTGGATTCGCTAACATTTTTCGACCTTTCCCGTTTTTGACCTTTCTTTTATATCACTTTTTTAAAAAAAGCACTTTTCTCTCATAGCTCTTTGGCTCTTGGAGGTGAGGATATTAACAGTGATTTAAGCTTCGTCTATGAAGTGCTTTTCAATTCCTTCCTACTTACAACATGCTATGCAAAAAAGAGGACATAGACATTCTACAAAACAGGAGCGGTAAAGCAGAAGAAACATTCAAATAAAGTATTGCATTTTTTTATTTATTATTAAAGATACAAACTGAGATAGATCAAATTTGCTTCAATGGTGGTTTAAAATAACTTTTCCATGCTGAACTCCTACGAAATGGTACAACTACATCGTAGTATTTACATTTGAATTCTTCTCTTCTCTCACACAGTTGCCATTCGCCCTCATTCCCATCCTTACTTTCACCAGTTTGCCGTCCCTCATGAAAGAGTTTGCCAATGGATTGTACGTTTATCTTGATCGTAAGACGCAAACCACACCTGATACCCCACTTTCCATATCTCCTTTGCTCATATTTATTCTGATGTCCTTGTTCTCTCTGCAGAGCGTGTAAGATAGGTGGAGGATTGGTGATCTTGATGGTGTGCAGCATCAACATGTACTTTGTAGTAGTCTATGTCACTGCACTCAACAGTGTGTGGCTGTACGTGCTGGCAGCGTTCCTCTCCATAGCATACCTGGCGTTTGTGGGTTATTTGGTAAGCAGCGTTTTCATCTGTTTATGACGCCTGGTCTTTTTTAGGGTTACAAGAAAAGGATCAAATTCAAAACGTAGTAGTAAAAAAAGATCCGATATGTTTTGCGCTGTACTGTAGGTGACCTTTGCTCAGTACGACTTCTATTGAATGGAAAAAAAAGATAATGTTTAGCCAGAGCTTAGAGCAACTTAATCATCAGCCGCTCTGGTAGTTAACCATCTAAACTCTTTCGGTGACTTTGTAGAACTCACATAAGTTACAAGCTAATTCATCTCTTTGGCCCTCGTGCTTACAAAGGAAATGGAGATAAGGTCTTACAGCATGATTCAGTGTTTTAATGATACACCTTATATTGAACATGTGACCTTGATCTGATATAGCAATCAATTGATTCATTTCTAGTCTCTCTCTCTCTTTCTCTTTCTCTCTCCCCTACAGGCATGGTTATGTCTGATAGCTGTGGGAGTGTCCTGTGTGGACCCGTCCAGCAGGAGAAGGAACGACACGACCGTCCTGATCGAGCAGCGGCTAGAGTTCGACTCCTGACCAGGCTCTCTCTCGCTTCCTCGTGGATTCAGTGTGTATGAGTGGGCATTTATTTCAAGGACTGAAGCTGCATGCCAGATTTTTCCTGTGGTTATGCACAGGTGCATTTTACCTTCTTTAGTGCTAATTTATTGATGTTCGTGAACTGTTTCGAATCAAATCTCCACCACAGTCACACCACCATAACAGATCACACGGAACACGCCAGGGCCGTTTTGCCAAATTGACATGTTTACAGACATGAATGTTTTTTTTTACATGTTAGTTCACAAGATGACATACACTACCTCCATACAAGTTCTCTTTCTGCCACAAGGAGGCAGTGTAAGCCAGAAGAGGTATGACAAGTACTGCTCAAATAGATGTCTCACCACCAGAGCCTCACAGTGTAGTCAACACAGCACACATTAATATGACATGGTGTGTTACATCATGGTTTTACGTATTGTTAAGGTTGCACAGCAATGTGCACGGTAACAGCAGTATTGTATTAGACAAGCCAAGTGAAAACATTTGCTGTGATCGGGGCTGACAGTAATATTCCTGACATTTCAGTGTACACATTTGGATGTGGCTGGTGTTTGACATGCCTGTGGTGTATGTCTGCAGAGCTGCAACTGTTGTGCAACAGAAGGCAGGCACTGCTGGCTTCAGTGTTGCTCGAATTCCAGTCTTGAAGTGCTTCAGCCTCTGCAGGCCGAGGAGAGGCGGACGGACAGGTTTTTCTTTGCATTGTGGCGGGGAACTGTTTTTTTTTTCTTCCTGTCATGGAGGCATGGAGTTATGTAAGAGGGGAGAGTCTTCCCACCTCCCCTCTCTGTTTTTGTTTTTCTCAATGAGCCAATGACTCCCTGCCTAGGCCTCACAGCCTGTCCAGTAGGCCCCTTTCCTGGAAACATAGCCCAGCAGAGGCCACTCAGGGCAGGCCTGGGAGGCGGGAGGGGAGGGGAGGGGGGACTCTTCCAGCAAATCACATGATTGTAGACCTTACAGTCCCGGCCCTACATGAGGCTCAGATGCTACAGGCACATTTTGACAGCTAGTTTGTCATCTGCATGATTGGATGTAGTTAATGCATGGCAGAGTGCATGGGGCTGTAAGTAGACGCTGCGTGTTCGCACGTGTGAAATTTAGAAATAGAACCACTATTCCTGATGGATGATGTGTGTGTCTGTGTGTGGGTGTGTCTGTGTGTGTGTGTGTATGTGTGTGTAATGGGAGATTGTAGACATTCGATTGTTAACATTACCACAGATTTTTGTCATGTACAATAGTCACAGAAATATCTTAATGGATAATGTTGGACATGTTGCCAGGTTTCTGGTAGTTAATTTAGTGAAATTAATTAGATTTTATTATCTCCCCTTGAGGAAGTTCATTGGCTTCTGTGCCCTCAGTAAATTAACCTTTAAATCTATTATTATATGATCTATGCTTATGATAGTATTTTAATGAACAGTGATATTGTTGTATTGGGGAGAGGGAATAGATTGGGTATATATGTATTTTTGCTATAATGTGGCAGTTGATGATGTACGTAGCAGCTGACTTAGTAGGTGACTTATATAGATATTCTCGAATAGATATATTGCTTTCCTGTAATAGAGATGATTATAACAAGTGTGTTTTTTTCTGTGTGAAAGAAATATGCCCCCTACAACTAATGGGAAAACATTAGACTATTGTATTGCTGTGGCTTACCATAACTGGCTTATTTGCAATTACAAAAAAACAACAACATTCAATGTGTTATTGAAATGTAAACAAACAAAGACAATAAAACATTTGTATCCTGTATTCCAGGATTCTTTGAAATGGTCCTATTAGTTTGCACTATGTCTTGTTTCCATACCTCGTCCGCCTTTTCCTTTCACTCTCCCTGATTTACCGGTGATGAATTTCAGTTGTCTGGCTTGAGATGTGCTACACTCGTGATTCATTTCTCCTTTCAGCGTGTGTTGTTCTTACGCGCTTATACATTTACAGAAGGGAGTTTAGCTCTCGCTTCCTTTGATTGCTGAAAGATGGATATAGCTTTAACCAGTAACTGATGTTTGAAGTCACGTGTTTCGGACCGTTTTCTTCCACGCGTTGGACAGCGGGCGCTGCTGCAGCACCCTTACACTCAGCCTAGGGCCTCAACAGCAGTTGACCCTGTCGCTCTCTTGCCCTCTCCATCTATCTATCTATCTCTCGACTCAGGAATGCACATGCAGCATTACCAGGAGAAGAGAGCAAGAGGCACCGAGAACAGGCGAAAAGAGCGAATTTCAAGTTGATTTAGTAATCAGTGGCATCAACTTTAAACCACGACATTTTCCAGCTGTGCGGTCCATAATAATTTTGTATATATTTTTACACTGATCTGTCAGTGTTGCCTTAAAATGTCCCTACACCAGGAATGCAAACAGCCGGGCTGCTCTTGTTTATGTCTTGCATCGTGGTCACTGTGGGCGCTGGCTGGGCTTGTGGTATACTGGGCCCATATGTGTTTGGAATGGTTAGACTATCTCATTCTCAACTCAGTTCCTTTATTGACCCGTTTTGAATAGGTTCTTTCAGTATATGAACGTGTGCAGAGTTTGTGTTGTGCTCCAAGTCATTCAAACGTGTGTAGGTGTGCTGAAAAATGCCTAATGTCTGCTATTACTTCACTTCACCCCATTGTCGCTCACCCCGTGCACTCCAGTTAGATCTCTGTGATCTACTCTGCCCTTTCTAAAACGTCCAGAGGGAAAACAAGAGTTGTAGAACCTCAGACATGCTGTAAATATCTGGGTACCCCTTGGTCGACCACATTGCCTAGCGTGATGTCAACGTCACTTTCTATTTACTTGAAGACCATGAAACAAATGTCTTTCATTTCCAGTTGCTTTAAAAAATAAATATATAATACAATATACAGAAAAATGGGTGTACACAGGCCTGAACAAATACATAGGCCTAGTCCGCAGCTGAGTAGGCCTATTACTTTTAGTTTTTCTATTCAAAAACAATAGTAACAGTAACTGTTTATGTAATTATTAGGATTTAGGCCCAAATAATGACTTTTTTCATTTTTAGTCTTAATTGGGCTGGCTAAATATTATGATTACCGTCTGTATTCTTACATGAGTTCACCATTTCCAGCAGTCTTGCGGTATGTATATACTATTGCAGTGTGCTCTGTGACTGCCACAATACAGTGGTTCCCAAAGTGAGAAGAGCAGCAGAGGGCCTCCAGGGGTTTTCAGGTCAAATGAGTTGTAGTTTGATTTCAGTATGATTTCACTCCCTAGAAGTTAGCTCAGTGTGTAAAGACTATGTATCATATATGTTTCACTGTACCCACTGTTACCTCCCCCACCTATAGACGGTTGCTCTGCATACAATCATATCGAACAGCAAAGCCCTTCCCAGATGGATGATTCCATGGGAGTCTGTTGTGTATCTATTTGGGGAACTGTGGTCTTTCAGATGATACAAGTTTAAAGAAGTTTGGGAACCCCTGCTATGGTAAACAGTTGGAAGTGACGCTTAATTCAGTAACGCGTTACAATATTGTCAATTACTTTTCCTAGGAGCGAGTTGTGTGACGAATTACGGTTTCAATTTCGGTATGAGTACATTTACTAGTCGTCGTCCTCTCACTTGAAGATAGCTTAGATGTGAAATATCTAATTTCTCTGAGTGGAAATATCCTCACTGCTTTTATTTTAGGGACAGGATGACATGGGCACCAACGCTATTTGGTCTCCCCGATCATCCGCGCGGAAATGGAGATATCGCGATTGTTCTGAAGGTACGAGAGGACGCAACCGTGAATTTGGACGGAAAAGTAATGTAACGAGCGGTGTAACGATATGCCTACTTCTGGGGGAACAGTAATCAAAGTAGCAACATTACTTTTGAATTGGGTAATGAGTAATCTATTACTTTTAACGAGCCCAACACTCGTTGATAATAAAACCATCACCGTGTGTTCTTATTGATTGAAAAAGCTGTCACCACATGCAGGCAGCACACAGAACACCTTTGATAGGCATGCAGAACAGAAAACCAAGAGAAATAAATAGACATACAAACAAAACACAGCACGCGGGCGGTTGAAATCCTTCATACATGTTCATTTTACGACACAGCGTAAGGGCACGTTACCCCTAACGTTGTATCTCAATACAATAGCTGTATATTAAAAACAACGTGATCTCATTTGAGAGAGCAGCAGCAGCGCTGGAATGTGTTCAGTGCGGAGCGTGCAGGACAGAGAGGAATGCCTTCGCCACGCCCACTTTCCCAGGCGTCCAATCCGGAACCAGAGACCGTTTCGAGGCGCCCGCTGAGTCCCAACCGGAGAAAAACAAAGCCTCAGATAACAACAAAACTAATATTTTACACCTAAATATGTCTGGGAATCGCCTTCGACGCGGTGCAACCTACTCGACTGACTTATTCGCGGTGTTTTTCGTCGCTTTCTGGGGCCTTTTCGGCGAGGTTGTTTATCTGTAGTAAGGGGGGACTTGAAACCGCCCTCCCTTGCCCCATTTCCTCGGTTGTTTTCCTTCTCTCGCCTGGATTCTCCATGTTGTTGGTGCAAAAGTGAGCGCTTCGCCGCGACAGCAGAGGGGGGCTGCCCAGCGACATTACCAGTAATAGTAATGGTAAACCCGAGACGACAGAGCGGACGGAATCGCAAATAGCCTTCAAAAGACATATCCGAGTGCCTTGCCCCCTCCCCGGGCGGACCAGGAGACGAAGAAGACGCGAGGGGAATAAAGAAACACGGGAACTAGATCAATCCTGCTCTCGTCCAGGGTTGTAAGGCGCGCCTACGGATGACAAGTTACCTCGGCAAATAATTTAGTTATCTTGTCAATAAAACCTAATGAAGGCTGCGCATCAGTGCTCGGGGAAAGGATTTGAGGATTTCGAGGGCTCTGTGATTGTCAGATGGAAAGTTCTATTATCACCCAAGTGCAGAAAGAAGACGTTCAAGTGTCACCGAAAACAGGTAAGACGAGCGTGTGTTTTATACGCCGTTGAAAAAGCGCCAGTATCCGCTTCGTTTAACTCCGAATTTGACCGCTTTCCCCCCTCAAATAACGTGTTCAATGATTATTTATTTTTAAACGCGTAGTGCGCCCATTTGACAGTTGAACGCTGCGGACGTTGGGCTGAGCGCGATCTGAAGCGCATTGCCTCTTTTTTCTTCTTCTTCTTCTTTTTCTTTGGCCGCTTACCGAGCAGATGTGTAGTCTTTAGGTCGGATGGCTGTGAAATACAGTCCGATACAGGTTCATAACATGGACAATGTGTTCCTTTGCAAATGATCTCCTGCTGACAGGCGGTGGAGTTGTTGTTTTTCATCAGTGGCGACCACCTGCATGGATCCACGTTAACGGTTGGAATTACAATGTCGATTCCTCTTTTTTGAAAGTCTGACTCTCGCCGAATTGTCTTTGCAGCCAGTTTGTTCCGCTGCTCGGTGCAGTTTGCCATGGATCAATTATGATCCTTATCGAATTGGATATGGCTCGTTCGCGGTCAACCATTACGCACTCCCTTTGCCATCCGGAGCTTGGCTATTGTTGATCCTGTTTTTGGTTTTTTTGGGGGGCTGAATTGGGTCTTATTATGCAAATCTGTCGCTTGTTGACGTAATTATCACTGGGTTCTCGGTGATTTGCCGACCACGACCAGTTCCCCAATCAAAGATGTCCGTATATTTATGTCTATAGTGTTTGGCACCATCCCATATAGGCTACTACTAGGTACAGTATGAGCACGTCTGTCACCACATGCACTATAGTACAGTGCCACTATGCTGTTTTGTTCACAGGCTTGGAGGGGGTTCGGGGGGAGCAGAGATCAGTGCGCGTCAGCGGCAAGGGAAGGCTACTGCACCGTTCCCATGTTTGTTTGCGTTTCATATTTGTGGAAACAGGACGGGCTCTGTGTAAAAACGAGCCAAGTGATAGCGGGCCGATGCGTCGCCGCAGAGTGTCTGTGGATGAGACGCCGCGGTACTGACAGTGGAATGCACAAACACGCCCCTCCGCACACGCCCATCGTAGCGCCGCGCCACAGATCTCGTTGTTTGGACGCGTTCCTTTTGCTCAGTGATTATGTTATTGCCGTGCAACTTGTTTGTTTACATGCGCTGTTTCGCTGCGCTCTGCCCCAAGTCGTGTTTTCGACTTGAAAGAGAATGTATGATGTTGTTGTATATACATGTTTTGGGTTGATTGGGTGATTTTATGTGACGTGTCTTTCACGGAAAAATCTGTGTAGGATTTCTATGCTATTGTGATTTTTCCACGAAGCCAAGATATACACTCTGGAGCCCGTGTGTTATGTCATACATGGCCGGTTTTCCTGTGGGAAAGCAATAGACTACAATACAGTGACTAGCAATCGGAAGTCACATCCATGGGATACAAATCATTAGGATTTTGAATATGCTTTTAATGCAGACACTATCCTATTATCCCGAGAAAGAGTGGTGCACTCCAGAAAGGCTATGCATCTGTTGAATGACCACATCAAGGGCCGGTGTCCTTTGTCTCCTAAACATGGAGTTGTGTAACATGATCATTGTGGTGGCTGCGGAGGCTAGGGTCAGGGTGGACAATGTAGATAGAACATAAATGGGGAAAGCTCTTAAGCAAAGAGGGATGGCAGGCATGTGGCTGACTTGTTTATCAACAGTTCCTCTTTCTCATAGGGCTTTAGTCGGTTCACGATCTACAGCGACAGCATATCAATCCGTTTGAATTCTGCCTCGTATTTGCAAGTTGTCACACGAAATGCCTACTAGAGGGGACTTGCATCACTCAAGAATGTTTTTCCCCTTTCTTTCGCTATGACACGTATAGGGCCGGGACACCCATCTTTACAGTGACCGATCAAAGACCTGCACAGAGCACTGAGGTGTGACTGCTTGCCTGTCTCACCGACTGACTGCCTGCCTGGCTGCTCTGGCTAGCTTCAGCCTGCCAGGCAGCCCTGAAAGGTCTTGAACATTTAAAATGGTTGGAATGTTTTCTATCTGTGTTTTCTGTTGAAGGCACTGCTGAAAAGTGTGGGTTTTCCCGCCCTCTGTGATTATATAACATGTACCGGCCGTTTCCAGCAACAGCAGCAGCAGAGGCAGGCTCATTAAAAACAGATTTCATGTGCAGGCTGTGCCATCCCTGCAGACGGGTGGATAATGCCTTTAGGAGAAGGGAGGCTCATTCTACATATGTGCTGCAAGCAACGGATACCTAACCAGGCTTCATTTTCTCTAAAGAATCAATATTTGCGATTGATTCTTGTACTATTCCTCACCGCTTTCATCGGTGGTGTACTGTTTGTATTGCATCAGGATTTGTTTTGTGTGGAAAGGAAGGAGTGAGATTTGGTGTAGGTGAACTGGGTTCTTGATAGGTAATTAGAGGCCCCACTTACTGCATTCCCATGTTGAATACATGCAGTTTTAGTTAGCTTTCTCATGAAAGTCTCTCTTTCTCCCCACTTAACAGGCCAGGTGAGCCGGTCCTCCCTGAAACAGCCTAGGAGTTGTAACATCTTCAAAGCACTGTTCTGTTGCCTCCAAGCTCAGGATGGCCCCAAACCACCACCACCAGCTTCCCAGCATGCCTTGCTGGAGTCACAGGAAAATGGGGCAGTTGTCAAGGTAACACTATTCTTATTCCAACAATAATTGACACCCCTGAAAACAATTTGAAAAGCTCAGTTCAGCCCCGCCTATATTTCCTTATTTCTTAATGTGTTTGTAAGATTTCACTTCCTTGTCTTACCCACACACTCTACTTGTCATAAAAAACTGATAGCGTTTGGATAGTTTGCCCATCTGGAGGAATAAACTGAATATTGCATTGTAAAAATGTGTTTGTTATTGTCTTCAAGCAATATTCTGTATAACTACATAATAAAACCACTAGTGCACCTGTTGTGAACACTAACCACAACTGCGGATATGGAATTGCTTTGATGTTCACATTTGATCCTCCAAGGAAGATGAGAACGACAAGAGTGAATATCAGTCCTTTAAGCAGACACAGAGCGCCTACGGAGAGAACATAGAGCTTTGAGAGAACATAGAGCTTTGAGAGGCGTGACCCGCGGCTGGTGAGCCTGTCCGCTTGGTTAGGGCTCTAGCGCCGTGCAAGAGGCATTTTAATGAGATGCCATGTTTGTTCACATTGAGGAGTGTCCTGCAGCAACAGGAGCAAACAGGAAGCAGCATCTGTGCGGCCTGGTTATTGTCTCGCTGGCTCCCACTGAAATTAAACTGAATTAAATTTGATGCCTACGGCGTGATGTGTTGTTTTCACTGTTTGATAATGTGCCTTCATTAATGGATAAGCTATTTATGATACATAATATATTAATTGTACCTAATTTCTGTTTGATTATGCTCAAAAGAGCAAAGAGCTCAGAAAAAGTGGATATCTGAAAACTACATATCGAGTTAATATGCTCTCTCTTTGGTGACTGACTGTAGAATTTAACATTACTATAAATGCTCTTGAGAAGATAAATCTGCTAATCCTAAGGATACGTGTGATATACAAGCCTATACAGAAAGGCATTAAGTTTACTCCTTCATAGATGTTCATCGTACAATAGCTGTAACCCCATGCCAGGTTTCGCTAAAACTGCCTCAGTCTTGTCTTATTGCCCAGAGGTAAAATGAGGTGGCCAAGGTATTATTTTCACGTGTATCACTGGACTATAGGGACTAACCGTTCCTTTGCCACAGATATGACAAATGATATAGTTATGTGTGGGACAATACCGTTGTGAAAGACAGTCCTTCTGCGTCTCCTCAGCAATCTGAACCCAGCCTACTGCCCGAGGTGACGGCCCAGGACCAAGGGAAGATATGTGTGGTCATAGACCTGGATGAGACCCTGGTGCACAGCTCATTCAAGGTATCAAATCCGTAATGTGCTTCATCACCAAACAGGTTTCTCTGTTATTTTTGTTTCCACGTCAGTGTTAGCATTTGTCTTCAGAGCTGTTGCCCCACTCAACCAGAATGCACTGATACCATTTCAATCTGTGTGAGAGAGCGTTACATGTTTGGGTAACATCAAGTGAATTGTATTCTGTTTACTTGCGGTATATGTAATGGTAGTGGTGCATTAGTCTGTTTCTGCCCCGATTGTCTGTAATAGAGTTTCTTCTAGTTCACTAAAAACATCAAATATGTTTGGGGAACATCAAGTGAATTATATTCTGTTTATGTAGGCTATGCACTGTGATTTATGGCAGCAGTGTGGGGCCTGGCTCTAAGTGTTCAGTGTTCAGTTATGTAATGCCATGCACGCCAACCATCTCCCTCTGTGTTCTCTCTCCAGCCTATTAGTAATGCAGACTTCATCGTGCCTGTGGAGATAGAGGGGACCACACACCAGGTAAAGTACTATGTGTGTGTGAGAGGGTTTGCCGTCGAGGGGAGGGGGTTGTGTTTGTGTGAGTATGTTGATGTGATTGTGGCGGTCGCTGAGCTGAAAGGGGATGGGTCTGGTAACTGATCGGCCAGGTTTGCGATTATGGCTGCTAGGAGCCCCCTACTGGCCGGATGTTGACTTGAACAGGGAAGGGAAATGGAAGTCGACGCGTCAGCAAGAACACGGGTCATTTCAGCCTAGTTCATCTAATATGTCATGAATAAGTTGTGCAATACGTGTTGCTGCTGTTGTAGAGAAGATATAGAAAAATGCACATAACTAGCACAGTGTACCGGACCATTCGATGCAGCGTGGGCATAGAGCTACTCACTGTTCGACATGTGGAAATGTACTTAACTCAGAAATGTGATCCCTGGGACCCCCTGTGCTGGCAAGGACTCCTATTTGTGGGCCTCGGCCTGGTTCAAGTAATCCAGGATAGGCTGGTTAACACCGGCACGGCCTATTCTTGATTACTTGTTTCAGGAACTGGCCACTAGCAACTGACGGATCGACAGACACTGGCCACTAGCAACTGACGGATCAACACATTTGGAGCAAAGATAATTGCACAAGAGATAATTATAGTCTTGCAGGTTGAATGATTTGTTGATGGCTTATTTGTTCGCTCACAACTGTTCTTTTACAGGTGTATGTACTGAAGAGGCCCTATGTGGACGAGTTCCTGCAGAGAATGGGAGAGTTGTTTGAATGTGTTCTGTTCACAGCCAGCCTTGCCAAGGTACCAGATAGACACTCAAATAAAAGTGTCTTGTTTTATTTTCCACCAAATGTCTTTTATTTGATGTTTGATGTGCCTGATCTATGAGATGTCCTTCTTTTTACTATGTACTGTCCCCTTACTGTGGTAGCAGCCGCTTAGCATGCCGCCAGTCACCTCAGTAGCCCCCTCTTCATTTTTAATCAAAGCCTTAGTTTGTTTCTATGCTCATCATACGAGTAGATTTTGGATGTGTAATTTCTGTCTTGCCCAAGCATATATATCTAGAAAACGCTTGCTTAGCCCGACCTTGCACATCACACCTCTTTCCCTTCCTTCCTCCTGCCCCATTTGCTCCCATTACTTCCCTGGCGTTTGTCAGTATGCAGACCCGGTGACTGACCTGCTGGACCAGTGTGGCGTGTTCAGGACCCGGTTATTCCGGGAATCTTGTGTCTTCCACCAGGGCTGCTATGTCAAAGACTTGAGCAGGCTGGGCAGAGACCTCCACAAAACCCTCATCCTGGATAACTCCCCTGCCTCCTACATCTTTCACCCTGAAAATGCTGTGAGTTTCGTTCTACTTCTGTTAACTGCCAAGTGCCTCCTAAATCAGGGTGGGAAATGGCTATTGTGCTTTGAATGGTTTGATTACAAAATGAGATATCCACCATTTGAAAAAGGTGGCACTCGCACATAATTATTGATAACACAAAATTAAAACAAATGATGGTGCTTTGAAGAGCATAGTGAACAAATGAATAACAATTTTACAGCCTGGGTCCTCTATATTTTAGAGATATTAAATGACAAACTTCAGGACAGTTAAATGATTATTTTTTTAGCCCCAACGTGGATATATCTC
>OMOT01039002.1:0-10844 GCA_900312575.1 Acanthochaenus luetkenii
TGGCAGAGAGGAGGATGAGGGGGAAGATCAATACCATCCTGGAGAACCCCTCTCACCCTCTCCATGATGAGCTGAGGCTGATGAGGAGCACCTTCAGCCACAGGCTCATCCTGCCACGAAGCAGGACGGAGTGCCTTAGGCGTTCCTTTGTGCCTACAGCCATTGGACTGTTCAACACGGCCAATAAGTGACCAGCGACCCCCCCACACACACACACACACTCGCCACGCTGCACTATGTTGCACATGGAGATTACACATCTCTGGACTATATCATGGGACTCAACTATCCCACACAGGACTCAATTTAGTGATACAGTTGTACATTTGTATTATGCTTTATTTATAAGTGCCCACTATTGTTATTGTGACCTGCTATTACCTGTGTCTTATTTATTTTCCTATTGCCTTCCCCATTCTGGCATTGTGTTGCCAATTGCTGCTGTAACACCTGAATTTCCCCTAGGGGATCAATAAAGTGCATCTAATCTAATCTAAATTGTTAGTGGTGAAGTCACACTTCCTGTTTCCTGTCCTGACAGGAACTCAGAGTTTCTACCTGGAGCACACAGACGACATTCTCTGTCTGACTGTCAATCAACACCCAAAATACCAGAATATCATCGCTACAGGACAGATCGGTGAGTCGGAAAGCAGAAGCTCTGATTGGACGTCACTAACATCCGTTTTAAGAAGCTTCTGTTCTAGCACTGATGTGTTCTGAGAGTACCAGAGTATTAACCAGTGGGGAAAGTATTGGAAGTACACAATAATAATGTATTAGCACTGTGTTAGTACAACCAAGTGCTGTCTGACCAAGTACTAACAGTATTATTGCATAGTTACAATACTTTTCAATAGAGACATACATACACGTTACACTGGTATATGCCATTGTAAAGGAAAGTGTGACTTAATTTGGGGGATTTTAATATAATTAGAGTTCTGGAGTTACAAACAGGAAGAGACTGTCAGTCTGGACTCACGCATGGATGATTTGTTGCTTTAATAAAAACGTTTGTTCACATTTATTGTATTTCCGTGTTTGATCTGCACATAGAAAATCACAGTCACATCTCTTCCCAAATAATATAGACTGCGTATCTGCTCAATTAACTTTAGGGTCACAAACATGTACTGAATCGTTTTTTTATTTAATGTATTTGAAGACTATAAAAACACAGTAAGCATAACTGAAATCATGGAGTGAAGTCTGACTCTTTTTTTATTCTGGATGACAAGGCACTTTATTTGTACTTTAATCGTGATCTCGAAATTAGAAGGTTCTGACTTGTTTTTCTTTATTTTTTTCCAAAATTGAGTTAGCCACATATTCATGATCTTTGAATATTACTTTATGCTTGGTGTTTAAATAACCTTTTGGGGTTCAATAGTTTAAAAGAACAGTTTTGCTATCTGGGATGTCTAATCTGAACTCAGATAGTCTTATAACTCCAAGCTCACAAAATCTGCAATATCAGAATAAAAATAAATGTTTGCATCATACAGGACAGAGTGGTTTGGACTTGGTTCAGAGACACTGACAGACAGACACAGTACAATAGTGCACAGTACAGTTTAAAGGACAGTGTAAGGGATGATAGACAGTATCATCTGCATCATCACATATAGACATTCAGATTTCATAAAATCACAATGTGCCACTGGAAATTCATTGTAGAGTTTTAATATAGTGCATCATGTTCCCATGCATGAAAATGCGCATTGCACTTATTTTCTTTCCACTGCTTCCTCATTCGTCATCGCCTCACCTCATCCAGGTGACTTCACAGACCTGCCAGGTAAGACACTGTTTCTTCCTCGGGTCACTTTTCTGTTACTCTGCTGTCAGACGTGCCTAATCCATTTCCAGACATAACGCTGTTGATGCTGAAGTACTGCGTGGTGTAGAGGCTGAAGTCTGCGTTGAGTATTGGCAGTGAGGATCCTGTTCAATATTAACCCTCTACATCTGTAATTAGAGGTTTTCACAGGTCCAACTGTTTGGGCCCGTTCCGAAATTACCCGTGGCTTTCATACCTGAACCCTAAAAAAGATAATTAGACCTGTGCCCTAACAAAAGCTGATCGGGTCCTCGTGTGTCCATGTGGGAAATTATAATAGAGCTGACTCATACCTGTGAGATAAATCAAGATTTTGGACCCGGATCGGCTCGGGTCTCAGGTAGGGACTCAGGTTTTCGGGTTGGGGTGGACTTGTGAAGACCTCTAGCTGTAATCACATAGGATGCTTTAAGAATGCGCCTGCCCCTTTTGTTTCAGTTATTTTCAATGATTTGGTTCAGTTACGCGTCTCCTCCAAACTATTTGCCTTCCATTTTGGACACAATGCGTTTTGTGGCTCCAAGTTGAACATGATTAAACTTTACATCAATGTGAAAATAGCCCTTGAAACAGGCACTAGCTAAGTGGAGCTCTTGGACCAGATGATAAACTATAGGTGCTCTGTTCTCTCTAGGAAAACGTTGTGTATGAGGACTTTAACCCTATCCCCTTTGTTACTTCAGGTTACCTAGCCAACGCTGATTAGATAGCTTGAAGTTTCTTGTCAAACTTTGTGTTGCGTAGCAACCAGAATGATGTAACACTCTCTATGAACTCCTGCTGTCTCTGTCACCAGCGACGCACAGCAGCACTTTGCATTTGAGCATTGAAAAAAGTGTCCTATGTGATCCTGGTGAGATGTTAATAACATCTACTGTAAATGTGTGGATGCAGGATGGAGAGAAAAGCGATTTTGTTGCAGTCACTTAGCTTCCTGCTCTGTTGAAACAGCATGTCATGTTATTATTCCTTAACAACATGGACGCAGTGAATGGTTCTTATATAGAGAGAGGGAATGATGTCCATCGATTGGTCCTCTACTTGCCAATCTCCTCCCTCAACTCCTCAATCCTAACACTTCCTCCCTGACACTGTCTCGGTTCCTTGGTTCCTTGGCTCCCTTAGTTCCTTGGGTCTTTGATTCCTCAGGGCCTTGGTTCCTTGGTCCTGGTGTTCCTTGGTTCCTCGGCTCCTCTGTTCCATGGTTCCTCTGTCCCTTCGTTCCTTTTTCCTTTTGTTCCATGGTTCTGTGGTTCCTTTGTTCCTCAGGGGCCGGCAGTAGCTCAGGAGGTAGAGTGCCCGCCCAGCAATCGTAAGATTGAAGGTTCGAGTCCAGCTTGTCCTTGGGAGAAAATCTGTCGTAGTGTCCTTGAGCAAGACTCCTAACCCCAATTGCTCCAGCAGGTTGGCGCCTTGCATTGCAGCCTCCGCCAACGGTGTATGAATGGGTGTGTGAATGGGGGAATGTGAGGCTAATTGTAAAGCACTTTGGGTGTCTGAAAAAGACTGTAAAAAGCGCTGTATAAATGCAGTCCATTTACTCAGTTCCTTGGTTCTTTGGTTCCTCAGTTCCTGTGTCCCTTGGTTACTTGGCTTCTTAGTGCCTTGGTTCCTGGGTTCCTTGACTCCCTTAGTTGCTCAGGTCATTGGTTCCATGGTTCCTGTGATCTTTGGTTCCTTTGTTCCTTGGTTCCTATGGTTGTGGTCTCTTCTCACAGGCCTCGCTCCATCCATCCATGTATGGGACGCCATGACCAAGCAGACCCTGTCTATCCTCCGCTGTTCCCACGCCAAGGGTGTCGGCTACGTCAACTTCAGTGCCACGGGGAAGCTGCTGCTGTCGGTGGGCGTGGAGCCAGAACACACCATCACAGTGTGGAGATGGCAGGAGGGTAGCTGCATTTCCCTCATTACCAGCCACCTGTCAGTTAAGAGTGTATGCTTATTTGAAAAAAAATTATAACTGCATATTGACTCCTGCAACATCTAAATCACAAGAGGCTGTAGTGTTTCCTCCGATTAAAATAAGTTCTAGACAGCCTAATAAACAATTATGTTATTTTTGTGCATTAGCATCTCATTTTACCATTTTACATTTACATTTTAGGCAGCTAATGCTCTTATCCAGAACAACAAGCTTAAATTCCTAGATAACCAAAGTTACCAGCAACCAAAAACACAGCGTGCAAAAGTCATGGCCCGTACAGTATTCCTGTGACCTCATACACTCAAGCTGCATTCACCTGACAGCAAAAATGCAGCATGATATTTTGCAGCCCAAATCCAATTGCTGCTATCCAGATATGATTTTTTTATGGAGCTCAGACTACCATGCAGGACTTAATAACCCAAAATGTATTTTTAGAATAGAGAAGAGACTGGTTGGTTATGTACCAATATGTATGGTGAAATAGACGTAGAAGTTTATGAGCTACAACCAAAATTGGGTTTGGCCTCCCTGACCTCTGACCTCTCTGTGGAGGGGGGAGATAGAAAAGAGAATTTTTCACATGTGGCCCTAATAATAATTTTCTGCAAAAACCTGTTTGAAGGGCAGCACTCTTTTGATAAAAGTTTTAAAACATGCTAAGCTTTCTCCCTTCTTTCCATTGAAAATAAGGAGAAAAATAAGCCAGAGCTGAAAAGTAATTGTACTTATCGTAATGATGAAATAAGATGAAACTTCGTGAAATTGGGTCATTGCAACAGCAAAATAGTAATAAGATATAGCAAAATAAAATATTAGTAACACTATCCCAGAATATACTGGGGATGTCAAACATAATGCAACTGACAATTTCCACACTCTGTTTTGTGTGACCTTTAACCTTTATGCCAGGCACCAAGGTGACCAGTAAGGGCAGCCACGCTGAGCGGATCTTCGTGGTGGAGTTCAGACCGGACTCTGACAACCAGTTTGTGTCAGTGGGAATCAAACACATCAAGTTCTGGATGCTGGTCGGCGGTTCGCTCATGTACAAGAAAGGAGTGATCGGTTCGGTGGAGGAGGGCAGGATGCAGACCATGCTGTCTGTGGCTTTTGGTGCTGTGAGTACCGTTCCACCTTCATGTTCTTCTTATATCATTCAGTGGTTCTCCACATGGGGTCACAAGATGATTTATGATTGATCGCGGGATGATTCATGAATGTTAAAAATGCTAAAATCCTTTATAACAAAGAACTATAATGATAAATCTATATATCTAAATCTATTAATAAATATAACAACAAAACTACTAACTACAGTATGTATAAGAATATTATAGTGATACCATAGGAGATACAACATACCATAAATTACAATTATGTTGCTATAAATGCACTATTGAGTCCCTGTCGGACTTAATGCCTTGCGTCTGCTGTTAAAGCTGCATCATCAAATCTTTTCATTTGCCTCTTTGGGATTGTTGATAGGAAACAGCAAAGAAAAATAAATAGGATATAGATAAATAAGAATGGAATATTAAACATAATACAATTGAGAATTACAACACTACAAAATATTAAGTAGAAATACAAGAGTCTGTAGAGTAAGAGTGTAAGTCTGAAGATATATGAATTACCACATGTATGCAGAATGTGCAAAATAACAGCAGTTGAACAACAGAAACATATGTACTATTTGAAATTATACAATGAACGTAGAAATATCTGCAATATGATAATAAAACTCAAGATACCTGCAATATATAACCTTTTTTAAATTGAGAACATGTGCGAATATTAAGAAAAATCTGTACATTGTACATGTACAGAATGTGAAAATGTGTTTAGTATACATGTTACCAGGCCTACAGAAAACCATATACAGTGTATATGCACAGAAAAAGTGTGCAGATATGCATTGTAAAAAGCTATTAATCTTATCAAATGTAAAATATATAAATGTGTGATTTTTACAAATCGATATAAGTCAGTGTTTTCCATCGTGTCTCCTCCAGAACAACCTGACGTTCACCGGTGCTATAAACGGAGACGTGTATGTCTGGAAGGAGCACTTCCTGGTTCGGGTGGTGGCGAAGGCCCACAGTGGCCCGGTCTTCACCATGTACACCACGTTGAGGGATGGACTCATTGTCACCGGGGGGAAGGAGCGGCCGTGAGTACCGAAAAGTCAACAGACCTCATTTATTATTATTTATAAACCATCTATCTGTTACTGTGCTACCTTGGTATCATGACTTTAAACCAATGAGAGCATGGTGGAGATGATTGGTCGCCTCTATCTCACACCAGTGATATTGTTGTGCTAGTGTTTGTCCACATTAAGACTACAATTCCCATATCCCCTTGCTTCCTGCCTCCCTCCCCCTCTCTGAAGAGGATACACATGTTGGAAGGGATTTTTCCATCTGCCTTTCTCTCCTTCCACCATCTGCCGTCACCAGAAACTTTGCTCTGGAAGAACAGCGCCCTCTTCCTGTTTTGTGCTGTAATATGAAACTGCTGGGAAAGATCAGCTCTTCAGAAAAATACGTCCGACTGAAGAAAACATAATATTGAAGAATAATAATCTTTTGCTTTTGGTTAAAAAAAAAAATGTTCAGGCTTTTATTCTATTATTTCTATTATTACATTATATTAGAGATAAGTTAAGCCTAAGACTTGTTATAGAGGGATATTGTGTTTTTTTAAACAATTTTCAATTCATGTTGTACAGAAGAGGCATACTTTAAATAAATACATAACAATTACAAAGCATCTTTGAGTAAACTGAGTATCTTTTGAGTATCTCAGAGAGGCTGAGTGTCCTCAAAATGTGGTCAGCCTAGTTTACTGTCATTATAATAATGTCTCTAAATGAATGCGGTGATGATTAATTGATGGTGAAATACAGAGCAGAGTAGAAGAAGTGGAAGAAGTCTGTATTTATGAAAATGAAACCCTAATTGTGTGTGTGTGTATGTGTGTGTGTGTGTGTGTGTGTGTGCGCGCGCGCGCCCGTGTTGGACAGGACTAAAGAAGGCGGGGCTGTCAAGCTGTGGGACCAGGAGATGAAGCGGTGCAGAGCATTTCAGCTGGAGACCGGGCAGCCGGTGGAGAACGTTCGGTCTGTCTGTAGAGGGAAGGTACGAGTTGTGCAGCATAAACACACACACATTTCCTATCAACATCAATTGTTTGATAACGATTTCTGCTTCCTATCGATCCAACAAGCGTAAGTACAGTTTAGTTAGGTAGTTACAATCAACAGTCAAGATGCCCAGTCAATCACATAAAACAAAGCGTCCTTATTAAGATAGACTTACTGTCTCTATCAATAAAGTGCATTGTATATGTTATGGTGTTTGTAAAGTAGTGTGCTGTGAAATATTATGAGATGCACTTCAAATTATACCTATAACTACAAACTCCTTTTTTGACTATGAGACACTTTTACAGACGGGATCCAACAGATTTTAGAGATATTGAGTGATGAACATCAGGTAATGATTTTGTTGTTGTGTTTTTAAAATGCAAATATAGTATTTTGGAACCAAACTCTTCATGTCTGGTCACATGATCTCAAGTATCTTGCTCCCTGTCAATGGAACAGTAACCCCAAACATTTAGAGACTTTTTAATCTATTTTCCCCTGGGGCGGCAGTAGCTCAGGAGGTAGAGCCCCCGTCCCGCAACCGCAAGGTCGGCGGTTCGAGTCTAGCTCCTCCCGGGGATATATCTGTCGTAGTGTCCTTGAGCAAGACACCTAACCCCAAAGACACCTGCTCCCCGGGCGCCATAATGACAGCCCTCTGCTCCGGGCCCCCCTAGCATGTGTGTGTTGTGCAATTACTTGTGTGTATCCGGGGGGGATCCGTGATGGGTTAAATGCAGAGAATAATTTCACTAGGTGTGTGCGGTGCTCTGGGCATGTGTGTGACAATAAAGGAGAAATTATTATTAAATTATAATCCAGGGTAAAATCCTGGTGGGAACCAAAGACGGAGAGATCATTGAGGTTGGAGAGAAGAACGCTGCCTCCAACACCATGATCAACGGACACACTCAGGGAGGGATCTGGGGTTTGGCCACTCACCCCTTCAAAGACGTCTTCATCTCCGCCAGCGATGACGGCACCATCCGGATATGGGACCTGGCTGATAAGGTGCAGTATAACAGACTCTGTTGATCTAATTTTGACAAAACTTTGGGGAATGGTGCGTCTCATTCCTGTGTTCCGCTATTTTCAAAATTGCGCTGATCTCTGCTCTGCAGCATTTGTGGAGGGTGACATGGTTACTCTTGACTTGTTTTCTAATGTTGTTGGTGTCAGAAACTCTTGAACATGGTGAGTCTGGGTCATCCTGCCAAGTGCACCTCCTACAGCCCCAACGGAGAGATGGTTTCCATCGGCATGGAAAACGGAGAGTTCATCGTCCTGCTGGTCAACTCCCTCACCGTCTGGGGCAAGAAGAGAGACCGCAATTTCGCCATCCAGGACATACGGTAGTACAGCAGACTATAGCAGATATCCAGAACATACGGTAGTACAGCAGACTATAGCAGATATCCAGAACATACGGTAGACATCAGGCTATAGCAGATATCAGGACATACGGCAGAACATCAGCTTATTGCAGATGTAAGGACATACGGTAGAACATCAGGCTATAGCAGATATCCAGAACATACAGTAGGACATCAGGCTATAATAGATATTCAGAACACATGGTAGGACATCAGGCTATAGCAGATATCCAGAACATACGGTAGGACATCAGGCTATAGCAGATATCCAGAACATACGGTAGGACATCAGGCTATAGCAGATATCCAGAACATATGGTAGTACACCAGGCTATAGCAGATATCCAGGACATACGGTAGGACATCAGGCTATAGCAGATATCCAGAACATATGGTAGTACACCAGGCTATAGCAGATATCCAGGACATACGGTAGGACATCAGGCTATAGCAGATATCCAGAACATACGGTAGGACATCAGGCTATAGCAGATATCCAGAACATACGGTAGGACATCAGGCTATAGCAGATATCCAGAACATACGGTAGGATATCAGCCTATAGCAACCGACCCACTTACCTACCTACCAGTGAAACAGAGGATAAAACATTTTCCATGAAAATGCCTGTCATCTCCAGAGTTGCATCTTGTTGTTTTCCTTCTTGTTGAGTTTTGTTGTCACTTAGTTTCCGTTGTCCAGTTCAGATACGCCTTTGCTTGGTTTGACTTCAATCATTGTTTTGTTACGCTGAGGTGAGATGTTTTTAACTGCCTGCACAAAATAATGTCTCTCTTCTTTCAGTTTTTATCGTTTCTATGTTGTAAATGAATCAACTAAACAGATGTTTGGTGTTTGTGGTTCAGGTTCAGCCCAGACAACCGGCTCTTGGCGGTGGGTTCAGTAGATAATGCTGTGGATTTCTACGACCTTTCTCTGGGACCGTCACTGAACCGGATTGGCTACTGTAAGGACATTCCCGGCTTCGTCATTCAGATTGACTTCTCGGCTGACAACAATTATCTCCAGGTTAGAAGGATCAAACTTCTACTGTCACTCTAGTTGAATTCTGAATTATAACACAATCATATCGGTACAGCAGTGTGGCCCAGTGGTTAGAGACCAATAGAAATGTCAAAGGTTGGATTCCTGTAACAGCTAACGTGTCCTTGAGCGAGACACTGAAGCCCTACCTGCTCGCTCATTGTGAGTCCCTGTGGATACGAGTGTCAGCTAAACAAATCAACTGGAAGTGTAAAATACCGCCTCAACACAAACTTCATAACAGCTCAAGTTTCAGTTTAAAGTGTAATCTGCCAGGGGAGCTTATGTTTTGAAGTGTGTTGAAATTAGAGTATTTGTATATAATGTATTGTATCCCTGTATCATGCATGTGCTGTGAAACTCAAATGTAAGCTGTCAATATTTTTCTGCACCAAAGTCACCACAACAAATTCTGTTACATACATTTTTCTTGAGAAATAGTGATTTTGATTCAGAAAATTTTGCTCAATAAATTGAAACAATATTCCACTAATCAAAGCCGATGCAACTGAACTATTATTCTTGAATGTGTCACGAAACTGTTATGAAGCTCTTCTTCAGATGTTACGAATGTGTAATAAATCAGTTTGTGTACATCGTTACCAAATGTTCAGTGGAGAATGAACTAAACTGACTTTTTATACGTAACATCCACATTTTTTATTTTATTACTCAGATATTTATTTATTTATTTTTACTTCTCACTCTTTAAATATAATTTATTTTCAGTTTTCAGCTTTCCCTAACACTTAATCATCATTATAGGGTAGCAGGAATATTTGTCCTATCTATTGTCTGGGCGCTGTGACCTCTGACCCTTGACCTCTTTACTATTGGTTGCTTGTAATGTTGGTGATCTAGGAATTTAAGTTTATTCTAAAGTTGACATCATTGAAAATCATTACACTACACTACATTACATTATGGCATTTAGCAGATGCTTTTATGTGACTTACATATCATCATACCGTTGGCGGAGGCAGCCATGCAAGGCACCAACCTGCTCAACGGGAGCAGGTTCGGGGTTAGGTGTCTTGCTCAAGGACACTACGACAGATGGTTCCCGGAGGGTGGACTCGAACCGCCGACCTTGCAGTTGCGGGGCGGGAACTCTACCTCCTGAGCTAATGCCGCCCCCATACAAGTATACATTGCATGCATCATATACATAGTACATCACACCATGCACCACACTACACAAACACATATATTTGCATGTCTTTGACTGTGGGAGGAAACCGGAGCACCCGGAGGAAACCCACGCGAACACAGGGAGAACATGCAAACTCCACACAGAAAGGGCCAGGCGAGATTTGAACCCAGGACCTTCTTGCTGTGAGGCAACAGTGCTAACCACTTCGCCACCGTGCCGCCCAAACATCAGCTCATAGGGCCCGTAGACATGGCTCCCCTTCCAGGTGTAGGAATCCTTCCAATCTGATTCACCCAACTCGCTCCAGCAGTCCTCATCATACCATTGCTGGCAGACTCTGGAACTCCAGAACG